>CATQFL010000178.1:0-23011 GCA_956483635.1 Panzeria rudis
TATATATATATATATATATATATATATATATATATATATATATATATATATATATATATATATATATATATATATATATTATATATATATATATATATATATATATATATATATATATATATATATATATATATATATATATATATATATATATATATATATATATATATATATATATATATATATATATATATATATATATATATATATATATATATATATATATATATATATATATATATATATATATATATATATATATATATATATATATATATATATATATATATATATATATATATATATATATATATATATATATATATATATATATATATATATATATATATATATATATATATATATATATATATATATATATATATATATATATATATATATATATATATAATATATATATATATATATATATATATTATATATATATATATATATATATATATATATACATATATATATATATATATATATATATATATATATATATATATATATATATATATATAATACATATATATATATATATATATATATATATATATATATATATATATATATATGTATATATATATATATATATATATATACATATATATATATATATATATATATTATATATATATATATATATATATATATATATATATATATATATATATATATATATACATATATATATATATATATATATATATATATATATATATATATATATATATATATATATATATATATATATATATATATATATATATATATATATATATATATATATATATATATATATATATATATATATATATATATATATATATATATATATATATATATATATATATATATATATATATATATATATATATATATATATATATATATATATATATATATATGTATACATATATATATATATATGCACAGCGATTTTCTTGCAGTTGGGGTTGTGATATAGTAGGTAGTACGGGGTAATTTGTACAACTCACGGTCGTACCGCGTTATTTAAACCAGCCTTGAAGTTAGTTTAAGGTCGCTTTCGTTCGCAGTCGTATTTTTCAATTTTTTTTTTTTAGTTTTTTTCTATACCTCTATATTTATTTATTAATACAATAATAACCTTTTCGCGATATATAAGCTTTAACTAATATATAAATCGATTTTAAAATCAATATTGTGCTTGTGGCGCTACCATACTTAACCTTATTAGTTCCCGTTTTTTTTACGGCGTTAGCAAATTATGGTGGTTGGCCGCTTTGTACCTTGTTGGTCTTAACGGCGCTCAAAAGTATCTAGAGGGGTACTCTGATGAATTCAAGGCGTATTGATACAAGGTGGTCTTATTAGGAAATATTAACAACAGCTGACTTTACCAAAGTGTCAAACTCTATGTAAAAACAACTAAACAACAACATTTTATGCATGCATTTATCATGACAGATTGGTAAAGTCCAGTTGTTGTTGCACTAATAAGGCCACTTGGTATTAATACACTTTGGATGAATTTTTGTACGTAGCCTGACAGGTTACAACATTAAGACTATTACATGAAAGAAACAGCAGGTTTTATTGTTTTGAATCTATCTGAATTATCTCTTTCATATTATGGTAGCAATTGAACATTTTTGGAAATTCAAATGCTAAGGGGGCAAAAAGGGGTAAGAACGGGTAGATTCGGTAGTTTTATATCTCCGGATCTAACTAAGGCAGACATAAAATTAAAAAAAAAAGCATAATAAGATCAAAAAATAATCGTAATGTGTTCGCTACTTTTTTGAAATTTGTACATGTAGGGGCCGAAAAAGGGGAAACATATAATTTTGGTACCATTTTGTTAACCCGGGATCTCCTAAAATACTAAAAGTAAAAATAAAATTGATATGCATTCTTCTCTCCTTGAAAAGCCCGCAAATGTGCTTTGGTAGTTTTTAGAAATTCGAATATATAGAGGGTAAAATTGGGAGTTATTTTTGGTACTTTTTCCTGTATAGCTTATTGTTATATACTTTGAAAGTGCGTCGGCCGCCCTCCCGTGTACAGATCCACTAAAAAGGGATTTTCGGAAATTCACATGCTACGGGGGCAAAAAGGGGTAAAAACAGGAAAATTCGGTAACTTTGTATCTCCGGAACTAAGGCACACATAAAATTCCCAAAACAGCATATTAAGAAAATAATAAACGGACAGATGCTTAGTACTTTTTTGAAATTTGTACATTTAAGGGCCGAAAAAGGGTAAAAATATAATTTTGGTACCTTTTTGTTAACCCTTTATCTCCTAAAATACTAAAGATAGAAATGAAATTTAAGTGGCATTCTTCTCTCCTTAACAAGCCCCCAAATGTGATTTGTTCCTTTTTAGAAATTCGAATATATAGAGGGTAAAATTGGGAGTTCTTTTTGGTACTTTTTCCTGTGCATCAATTTGAAATTTAATTTCAATGTGTGTCGGCCGCCCTCCCGATAAATAGATCCCGAAGGGATTTTTAAGAATTCAAATGCTAAAGGGGCAAAAAGGGGTAAATTCGGTAACTTCATATGTCTCGATCTAACTAAGGTTGACAACAAATTCCATAAACAGCATAATAAGATCAAAAAATAAGCGGACAGGTGTCGGGTACTTTTTTGAAATTTGTCCATTTAGGGGCCGAAAAGGGGTAAAAATATAATTTGGTACCTTTTTGTTAACCCGTTATATCCTAAAATACTACAGATAGAAATGAAACTTAAAATGTATTCTTCTCTCCTTAAGAAGTCCTCAAATGTGCCTTGGCACTTTTTGGAAATTCGAATGTATAAAGGGTAACATTGGGAGTTTTTTTTTGTAATTTCTCCTGGACATCTATTTGCTATGTAATTTGAAAGTGCGTCGGCTGCCCTCCCGATGTACAGATCCATTAAAAAGGGATTTTTGTAAATTCAAATACTAAGGGGGTAAAAATGGGAAAATTCGGTAAATCCCGTTGTTTCCTTAAATACTAAAGATAGAAAAAAATTTATAATGTATTCTTCTCCCTTAAAAAGGCCCCAAATGTGATTTGTTCCTCTTTAGACATTCGAATATATAAAGGGTAAAATTGGGAGTTCTGTTTCGTACTTTTTCCCGTACAGCTATTTGTTATGTACTTTGAATATGCGTCGGTCACCCTTCCGATGTATAGATCCACTAAGAAGGGATTTTTGGAAATTCAAATGCAAAGGGGGCAAAATGGGGTAAAAATGGGTAAATTCTGTAATTTTATATCTCCGGATCTAACTTAGGCAGACATTAAATTCCAAAAATAGCATAATAAGATTAAAAAATAAGCGGACAAGTGTTTGATTCTTTTTTGAAAATTGTACATTTAGAAGCCGAAAAAGGGTAAAAATATAATTCTGGTACCTTTTTGCTAACCCGTTATCTCCTAAAATAATAAACTTAGAAATGAAATTTAAAATGTATTCTTCACTCCTTAAGAAGCCCTCAAATGTGCTTTGGTACTTTTTAGAAATTCGAATATATTAGGGGTAATTTTGGGAGTTATTTTTGCTACTTTTTCCTGCACAGCTATTTGTTACGTACTTTGAATGTACGTCGGCCGCCCTCCCAATGTGTAGATCCACTAAGAAGGGATTTTTGTAAATTCAAATGCAAAGGGGACAAAAAGGGGTAAAAATGGGTAAATTCGGTAATTTGATATCTCCGGATCTAACTAAGGCAGACATAAAAGTCCAAAAACAGCATAAGATTAAAAAATAAGCAGACCAGTGTTTGGTACTTTTTGGAAATTAGTATGTTTAGGAGTCCAAAAAGGGTGAAAATATAATTTTGGTACCTTTTTGTTAACCCGTTATCTCCTAAAATACTACAGATAGAAATGAAATTTAAAATGTATTCTTCTATCCTTAAGAAGCCCTCAAATGTACCTTGGTACTTTTTAGAAATTCGAATGTATAAATGGTAACATTGGGAGTTCTTTTTGGTACTTTCTTCTGTACATCTATTTGTTATGTAATTTGAAAGTACGTCGGCCGCCCTCCCGATGTACAGATCCACTAAAAAGGGATTTTTGTAAATTCAAATAATTAGGGGACCAAAAGGGGTAAAAATGGGTAAATTGTTTAGTTTTATATCTCCGGATCTAACTAAGGCAGACATAGAATTCCAAAAACAGCATAATAAGATTAAAAAA
Organism: Panzeria rudis; assembly: GCA_956483635.1. Classification (NCBI taxonomy): domain Eukaryota; kingdom Metazoa; phylum Arthropoda; class Insecta; order Diptera; family Tachinidae; genus Panzeria; species Panzeria rudis. Next base: position 4,187 of record CATQFL010000178.1, read on the forward strand.
TAAGCGGATGTGTTTGGTACTTTTTTGAAATTTGTATGTTTAGGACCCTAAAAAGGGTGAAAATATAGTTTTGGTACCGTTTTGTTAACCCGTTATCTCCTAAAATACTACAGATAGAAATGAAACTTAAAATGTATTCTCTCCTTAAGAAGCCCTCAAATGTGCCTTGGTACTTTTTAGAAATTCGAATGTATAAACGATAACATTGGGAGTTCGTTTTGGTACTTTCTTCTGTACATCTATTTGTTATGCAATTTGAATGTGCGTCGGCCGCCCTCCCAATAAATAGATCCACTAAGGGATTTTTAAGAATGCAAATGCTAAGGGGGCAAGCAGGGGTAAATTCGGTAACTTTATATGTCCGGATCTAACTAACAGTTTCCTACAATACTAAAGATAGAAATGATATTTATAATTTATTCTTCTCCCTTAAGAATGCCCCAAATGTGATTTGTTCCTCTTTAGAAATTCGAATATATAAAGGGTAAAGTTTGGAGTTCTGTTTGGTACTTTTTCCCGTACAGCTATTTGTTATGTACATTGAATGTGCGTCGGTCGCCCTCCCGATGTATAGATTCACTAAGAAGGATTTTTGGAAATTCAAATGCTAAGAGGTAAAAACGGGTAAATTCGGTAACTTTATATCTCCGGATCTAACTAAGGTAGACATAAAATTCCAAAAACAGCATAATAAGGTTAAAAAATAAGCAGACAGGTGTTTGATACTTTTTTTGAAATTTGTACATTTAGGGGCCGAAAAAGGGTAAAAATATAATTTTGGTACTTTTTTGTTAACCCGTTATCTCCTCAAATAATAAAGATAGAAATGAAATTTAAAATGTATTCTTCTCTCCTTAAGATGTGCTTTGGTACCTTTTAAAAATTCGAATTTTGGGAGTTGTTTTTGGTACTTTTCCCTGTACAGCTATTTGTTACGTACTTTGAATGTACGTCGGCCGCCCTCCCGATGTGTAGATCCACTAAGAAGGGATTTTTGAAATTCAAATGCAAAGGGGGCAAAAATGGGTAAATTCGGTAATTTTATATTTCCGGATCTAACTAAGGTTGACATCAAATTGCAAAAACAGCATAATAAAATCAAAAATAAGCGGACAGGTGATTGGTACTCTTTTGCATTTTGTACATTCAGGGACCGAATAAGGGTAAAAATGTGATTTTGGTACCTTTTTGTTAACCCGTTATCTCCTAAAATACTAAATATAAAATTTTTTACCTTTATTAATTACCGACGCTAGTTTTTGGTACTTAATTGCCGAAGACAGGTCACGGAGAAGTTGCTGAAAATCTGTATGTAACCTGAATAGTTACTTAACAAACATATGTATATCGTTACCTAAAATCCAAAAGGCTGTAAGCGACAAAAATCTCAAAATATTTTTTTTTTGATTGTGATATAATTAACCAAAATACATCTTTCATTAAAATTTTACTCGTATAACCGTAAACTCCGCATTGGTTTTCTAAGATTGATTTTAAAATTTGGCTACTAAAAATCAAATGGTCTGAAATTTATAGTTTTTTTCCTTCTTCTCTAATAAAAATGAAGTGTACTTACGGCTTTTTGGATATTAGATGACGATATGTAGGTATCCCTACAAGAAATTGCTGACTGAAACTAATACCCAAACAATTTTTTTACTAATACATATGCATGAATTTTGTCATTGATGATGGAGATATCCATCATCGTTGACAAATTCATTTTACAGTTCCATTTTTGAAATTTTTTGACGTGAAAAATTAAATTTCTCTAAATTTAAAATCAATGTTTGTATTGTTTGGCTTTTGGCACGGTTGGTTTTTGTGGCCGCATGCGGGCTGGTTTTGATTCCATGAATGCTTTTGTTACTGTCCGAATCAGGGATTATGCAAGTATATCAAATAGCAATACACTCCAGAGGAATATGAACGTGGCATAGTGTTTGGTTATGACGGCCGATACAAAAGCAAACGATTTGCTTACCTTTCTTCAACAATATTTTTGCAAAGTGGCTTAGAAGTGTTTCTTTATACTCGTATGTTAGCTACACCCTTTGTTCTAAGGTAGGTCATTGCATTTTGCGGCTAGAATAGTGTAACTTGCATAATCAATGAAAAGTATTTTACTTCATAGATATTCAATGGCAATAAACTAGGTGCCCTTGGCTGGTGGTTTGTTGAGAATTAAAAAGTGTTGCATCCTAATGTTAAGTTATCTGAATGCTATGTTTTGGTTATGTATAAGTTTCTTATATGCATGATCCAATAATACAGGTCTGTGCAGGAGATCAACTGATGATTAGCTGTTCCTTTGTTTTCATGCCGAGGTTGTCAAACTTCATATAAAAAATCAAACAATATTTTTTATATATGGAGTTATTTTGACAATCACAGCAGGACGGCCATTTTGTTCTCTGCTGCACTGACCTGTATTATTGGATCATGCTTATATGTATATAAAATCAGTATGAAGAATTTATTGTGGAATAAATCGTGTTTTATTTCAATTGGTATGTTCGTCAACAGTGACGAATATATCCATCAGGTTTGATTAGTCAACTATGACCAATATATCCATCATGCTTGATTAGTCAGCAATGACCTATATATCTATCAAGCTTTATTAGTCAGCTGTGACTAATATTTACATCAATACTGACTAGTAAAAATCATTAGAATGATCAGTTCAGTTATATGTTCAATGGACGACAAAATGCATACGTTAGAGAAGGATGCAAAATCACACGTACACAAAAGTTTCCATCAATTTTTTTCTAATTGTTTTAAGAAAATGATAGAAACTTTGTTCTACGTGATGATGGATATTTCCATCAGCACTACCAGTCATATGATTGATCAAATGACTGTCACTGTTCTTGTAGGGATGTGATGGAAAACAATTGTTTTCCAAATAATTTCAATACGATTATTTTGAAAAGGTGTGATGAATTCTGACCAACTTAGACAATTAGTTTTGAGATAAACTGAAACTACTGACTTTGAAAAATAGCACAGGAAGATAAAATATAAGCAATATAATAAAAATGTGAAAAGAAATATAGTAAAAAAATTTTAAAATTACTCAACGCCATTTTGAGGCGATTTTTCGGTCAGACTTCTGGAGGGTTACTCTGTAATGCGATGCGAAAGGAAAACTGTTCGCATTTGTATGTTATTAACATTGCAATGCGAAAGCTTTTCTTTCGCTTCGAATTACAGAGTAACCCCCCTGTGAAACTTTCCTGTGAATGATTCGTTCGACCGTGTAGGATAGTGAATCAGGGCCTTTACTAAAAACGTATAGTTGCTTTTGTTACGTACAAAAATCTACAGAAATTAGATTTTTACGTAGCAAATGTCAGACTAATGCCAAATGCATTACAATCCAATACTAACAGCTGACAAAATTGCTTGGGGTGATACGTTTTCTATAACTAACACCTAAAGTTGGGTGGCACTGAAAGTTCTAACGTTAAGCGATACGTTTTTACTAAATAGACCTTTACTAACACACAAAAGAATCTACATATCGCACTTGTTTTACAACACCGACGGTATTTATTCATATCTACTAACTGTAAAATGTATTGTTCTGACCACTACTTCACAAAAAAAAAACCATATGTGATCTTTTTCGTAAAATAAAGATTCAAATTATTTGGAGTTGACTGTTTTCATATTCATATTTATTATACTCTTTTCAATGAAAACATCTTTAAATTTAATTGTTGTTCTTAAACTATACTTTACCTGAACAGAATAAGAAAGTCATTTTTGTTTGTACAATAAATTCAGTTTTAATGATAGCATTAACAATTTTATTCTTTTAAGTGATTGAAGAACACGGGTTGTATGTTACTTTAACCTATCACAAAAAACGACACAGGCGTTTACGAAAACGCCTTACACAATCAGGCCGATTATTTTCAATGCTAGCGATGATGATGTTTGTATAATGTACTACTTTGCTTTTGTAATAGTTTAAAAATCATAAAATAACAAAAAAAATTCTGCGTAAAAAGCGTCGCATTAAACTTGAAACGCGGACAAGCGTGTAATGCGTAAAACGTAAAAAAGCGTCGACACAAAAACGCGTGTTATGGACTTTTAGCGTACAATATTCATACAAAATGGCGGTACGTCCGCCATCAAGCGCAATATAATTAACCATGCCTTTACACATGCTAATAAATCTTTCAAGTATCGCAGCATTTACACATGTAAGTGAAAGATAACGCTACGAATTAAGATTGTGTGACGTTAAAATTTACAGACCACTCATGGTATATATATATATATATATATATATATATATATATATATATATATATATATATATATATATATATATATATATATATATATATATATATATATATATATATATATATATATATATATATATATATATATATATATATATATATATATATATATATATATATATATATATATATATATATATATATATATATATATATATATATATATATATATATATGGTATATATATATATATATATATATATATATATATATATATATATATAAAAATCGCTGTGCATATATATATATATATATGTATACATATATATATATATATATATATATATATGTATATATATATATAAATATATATATATAAATATATATATATATATATATATATATATATGTATATATATATATATATATATATATATATATATATATATATATATATATATATATATATATATATATATATATATATATATATATATATATATATATATATATATATATATATATATATATATATATATATATATATATATATATATATATATATATATATATATATATATATATATATATATATATATATATATATATATATATATATATATATATATATATATATATATATATATATATATATATATATATATATATATATATATATATATATATATATATGGGGCACTGCCTCTGCATCAAATGTAGAAAAAATTCAAAGGCGACAAAATAAAATAAATTGCGACATAATTGTTCCAACTTATGTTCAAGAAATAATGTTGAACATAAGCTGTCAAATTTGATCGGCATTTGTTGTTTGCGTGAATTAAACAAAAGAAACTTGTAGCTGTGGTAAAAATGCAAAGTTTTTTAAATAAAATAAAGCAAATTAAAATAAAATAGTAAAAAAAAATTAAATAAATTAAAATAAAGACAAAAACATCGATCCATTCACAGTGAATTTTTTAAATTTATGTCCAATACCACAATACGTGTTCTATAGCTCAGAACATAAGCCTATACATGAACATATTTGTGCTGTTATTCTTCCGACGTTATTTCTTATGTTCGGAAATAAATATTGCGCGTGGAGACGTGCAGTTAAGACAGCGTTTTCTAAACACGTGACAAGAGACATAAAAAAACTTCAGTTGCACCCAAATCCCGTAGTCTGCAACATCATTAACTTTAGAGGCCACATTCGGGTGAGAAGGAGGGACACTCTTGCTCTCAGCCAAACACGACAGACGTAGACAACCAAAGAACCAACCGCAAAAACAAATATTTTTGTCTGGCATTGGCTGGACTTAAAAATTAAAATTTTAAAGTTAAGATTTGATTACTTATTGTTAGTTCAATTTTATTAAAGATACAATAAATAAATATAACTGAAAAAAATTAATAAAGGCATTAATATGCACAAAACACCTCATAGCGTCATTTTTCTATTTCTTTTTCACATAATGCATTAAACACATTCACCACAGCAGGATACCGACTACAAAATATCAAAAATAGAATACACGTGTGTATACGAAAATGATTATTTTCACGGCTACACGACTACAGGTTGTTGTCCATGCTTACTTTTGTGGCGTAGTCAAATTAAACTAATTTTAATTTTTGTTGGCTACAAAACAAAAACAGTGTTGACAATATAACAAAATATGTAAATCAAATGACTGTTTAGAAATACTATTTATTTTAAAATAAAAATGAAAATTACAATAATAAAATGTTACAATATATATAGTTATTGAGTTTTTAAATTAATAATTGTATTTTCTTCATATACATGTCTGGAATCATGTACGTTTTTCGGATTAAGTCTCGTTTATGTACATTTCCGCGATCATACTCGACGTTAATTTAAATTTTTGTGGGCTACAATGAACAAATTAGTGCTGCTATAATGAGAAATATGAAATAATTAGGAGCTTAATAAAAATATTCTGAAACAAGTCAAGAATACCAACATTGTTAAAAATAATAATAAAATTATACCCCCCCCCTCTTGTTTCCGGAGTTACAGGGTTCAAAACTTTAATTTTGTATTGATCATAATTCCTACAATATAGAACAGATATAAACGATATAGGTGTCATTACAAAGAGTTCTGAAATATCTTTGCACTGGTCTACAACATTTTTAAATCTATTAACCCATTGTGAGCAAAATGGTATTTAAAATAATTTTTATGACTTTTCACCTAAAAGCACCGTTATCTTAAAAACTGACCAATACAACGGTACTTAAGCGTGTATTTAGTTTAATATAGAACCTTTCAAGCTTTAATTTGATATGTAATTGGAAGCTGTCATCGATGTAATTGGTAAATTATGGCACTATAAAAATTAGATTTTAAAAATAAGTTAAAACATAAAATCATTTTTAAAGTACCATAACTTACGTGTTTCATTAGTGACAGGTTTCAAAAATACACCAAACTAAAGCATGGAAGGTTCTCTACCAAAGTGGACACATGGTTATGTAGCGTTATATCACTAGTTTTTAAGATAACGGTGATTCTGCGTGAAAAGTCAGATAACAAAATTTTAAAGTTGGATTTTACACGCAATAGCTGAATAGATCTCAGAAATTTATACACCAGTAGGAAGGTATTTTACAGAACTTTACCGTGATACCCATATCACTTATATCTGTTCTTAGTTCTAAGAGTTATGACTAATAAAAAAATAAACTTTTGAACCCCGTAACTTCAGAGCCAAGAGAGATCTTTAAAAAACATCCTTTAAAATTCTTTGGTTAAAAAAGTCTACTACGTTATGATTTTTTGCCGAAAAAGCGTGAAAAATTTTTTTTAAATATAAATTCGCATTTATTAAAAATAATACAAAAATAGCATTCTCTGACATAATTGACTTTATTTTGTGACATAAAAGCAAGTTAAATCACACTAACCCTGGGCAAAATTAGTGGTTTTTGGGTAAATATTTGCCAAGTGTGACCGTACCTTTAGTCAATATTCTATTTGATTTAACAAAGAGAACATCAAAAATTTAAGCATTAAAAACGCAATAACATTAACAAGATATTAAACAAATAAATTTATTTGCTTTTACATTTTGCGACATCTAAGTATATTTTGAATAAGCGCTTTTATTTTTATACACGTGAAACATTTCAAAGTGGCACCACTGAGATATGTACTTCTACAAAAAAATGTCAGCTGGTAAGATGTCTCTGCCGCTTTCAAAATAATTAAGTAGCTGGCTACACGGCGACAAATGAAACTAGCGACATTTGAAGTTGTGTATTCGTGTAGCCTGCTGTGGTGAATGTGTTTAATGCATAAGTCTTTCATATAAGTTTAAAGTATCAAAATCTGAATACAGTGTTGAAAAATACACATAATTTTGTTAATTTTGATATCGACCTTTCTGTTTCAAACTAGTAAAATAATGGACTTATAAACGAATGAAAGTTAAAACTTGGATGTGTTCACGAAATATGCTGTAACTTTTTTAAATATCGCCCGATGTAACCCTTTTTACGCTTGCTATATTTGGAACAAAATTTCCTTTAAGATGTGGGTCTAAAATAAATTTTAAAAAATTTAATTTTGCCTTACTGGAGCGACTTAAAATTGAAAATTTTGAAAAAACATTGAAAAAATAAAATATTTTCAAATCTAAAAACCTGTGAATTTCGATCCGATCAACACATTTTGAATAGGGGCTGAAAAAGGAGTGCAAAATTTTCGTACTTCAAATAAGCTGTTCTCAAGATTTTTGGAAATAACTTTATAAACTGCAAAAAACAAGTTTTTTGCGAACACTCGAAAACGTTTCTTGAAAAAAAAATGATTGTCATATTCGTGTTCAGCGAACCAAAATTTGCTTAGAAAACATCTCATTTTGGAGGTGATGGCTAAAAGTTAAAAATTTGTGAGTCAGTGTTATTACATGCTTTAGAATTTCTTTCTTAAAAAATAATTTAATTGAAAGATTAAATTAAAAACGAACGAGCAAACTATTTTGTCTAGAATTTGTAAGTATTTAAAAAAATTTTTATAAATTCATACAAAAATATTGATTAATATATTACACAAAGTCCACAACGTCCAGTAAATTATTTTGTTTAAGGTTTTAGACAAATTGTTTTATAGATTTGGGCAATTTTATTAAGTGTTGTTTTTTTCCGACGTGCTTTTTTGAATTTGGAACGATTTTCCGTCATCCCGCGTCACATTTAGTTTGTAAAGAGACCGGTTTCGGCTATGTGCCATCTTCAGTGTTGTATTGAATACTGAATCGTTTCTCTGTTGTCCGTTGTTTCTTTTATAATTCGTTTGTATACCTAACATACTTCCTGGATCCCTTTGTATTCTGCTCCCAATTTCTCTCTCTCTCTCTCTCTCTCTCTCTCTGGCCTCTATATGCTTTTGTCTGTCTCTACTATTATGTTTATGTTTGTGTATAATATTTAGTTTATAATCTGGTCTATTAGTTATCAGTTGTTTTATCCCTACGTAGGTAATAATCCGTAATTGTACGTTTCTGGGTAATCCCTTTGTCTTGTTCATTTTCTTCTACGTTGCATGGACTATTGTTTTCTTTTGTGTAAAAATATTTTAACGGTTCAAATATTACGTCTGAAGCAGTGTTTATTTATTATTATTCCTTCAAATATTTTTTGCTTGTATACTTCCATGTTCTCTAATACGTTCAGTCGCCGTCCCTTATGTTGTTTGCGAAATTCGATTCTGGTGTTATTCCTGGCTCTCAATTTCTTGTTGTACTCTCTCATGTGCTCGCGAAATCTGGTTTTTATCTTTCTTCCAGTTTGTCCGATATAACTGTGTTGGCCAGCGTTGCCAGAATGATGATTTTATCATATTTTTGATGATTTTTAAACTAAAATATGATTTAATGATTTTCTTTCCCAAAAGATGATTTTTTTTTCTCCCAAATGATGATTTTTTATACTTGCTTGAATATACATATTTTAAATAGTATGCCTTTTTACCCGACTGAGCGACGCAAAGAAGGGTATTGTGTTTATCAGTCTATGTATGTATGTATGTATGTATGTATGTATGTATGTATGTATGTATGTATGTATGTATGTATGTATGTATGTATGTATGTATGTATGTATGTATGTATGTATGTATGTATGTATGTATGTATGTATGTATGTATGTATGTATGTATGTATGTATGTATGTATGTATGTATGTATGTATGTATGTATGTATGTATGTATGTATGTATGTATGTATGTATGTATGTATGTATGTATGTATGTATGTATGTATGTATGTATGTATGTATGTATGTATGTATGTATGTATGTATGTATGTATGTATGTATGTATGTATGTATGTATGTATGTATGTATGTATGTATGTATGTATGTATGTATGTATGTATGTATGTATGTATGTATGTATGTATGTATGTATGTATGTATGTATGTATGTATGTATGTATGTATGTATGTATGTATGTATGTATGTATGTATGTATGTATGTATGTATGTATGTATGTATGTATGTATGTATGTATGTATGTATGTATGTATGTATGTATGTATGTATGTATGTATGTATGTATGTATGTATGTATGTATGTATGTATGTATGTATGTATGTATGTATGTATGTATGTATGTATGTATGTATGTATGTATGTATGTATGTATGTATGTATGTATGTATGTATGTATGTATGTATGTATGTATGTATGTATGTATGTATGTATGTATGTATGTATGTATGTATGTATGTATGTATGTATGTATGTATGTATGTATGTATGTATGTATGTATGTATGTATGTATGTATGTATGTATGTATGTATGTATGTATGTATGTATGTATGTATGTATGTATGTATGTATGTATGTATGTATGTATGTATGTATGTATGTATGTATGTATGTATGTATGTATGTATGTATGTATGTATGTATGTATGTATGTATGTATGTATGTATGTATGTATGTATGTATGTATGTATGTATGTATGTATGTATGTATGTATGTATGTATGTATGTATGTATGTATGTATGTATGTATGTATGTATGTATGTATGTATGTATGTATGTATGTATGTATGTATGTATGTATGTATGTATGTATGTATGTATGTATGTATGTATGTATGTATGTATGTATGTATGTATGTATGTATGTATGTATGTATGTATGTATGTATGTATGTATGTATGTATGTATGTATGTATGTATGTATGTATGTATGTATGTATGTATGTATGTATGTATGTATGTATGTATGTATGTATGTATGTATGTATGTATGTATGTATGTATGTATGTATGTATGTATGTATGTATGTATGTATGTATGTATGTATGTATGTATGTATGTATGTATGTATGTATGTATGTATGTATGTATGTATGTATGTATGTATGTATGTATGTATGTATGTATGTATGTATGTATGTATGTATGTATGTATGTATGTATGTATGTATGTATGTATGTATGTATGTATGTATGTATGTATGTATGTATGTATGTATGTATGTATGTATGTATGTATGTATGTATGTATGTATGTATGTATGTATGTATGTATGTATGTATGTATGTATGTATGTATGTATGTATGTATGTATGTATGTATGTATGTATGTATGTATGTATGTATGTATGTATGTATGTATGTATGTATGTATGTATGTATGTATGTATGTATGTATGTATGTATGTATGTATGTATGTATGTATGTATGTATGTATGTATGTATGTATGTATGTATGTATGTATGTATGTATGTATGTATGTATGTATGTATGTATGTATGTATGTATGTATGTATGTATGTATGTATGTATGTATGTATGTATGTATGTATGTATGTATGTATGTATGTATGTATGTATGTATGTATGTATGTATGTATGTATGTATGTATGTATGTATGTATGTATGTATGTATGTATGTATGTATGTATGTATGTATGTATGTATGTATGTATGTATGTATGTATGTATGTATGTATGTATGTATGTATGTATGTATGTATGTATGTATGTATGTATGTATGTATGTATGTATGTATGTATGTATGTATGTATGTATGTATGTATGTATGTATGTATGTATGTATGTATGTATGTATGTATGTATGTATGTATGTATGTATGTATGTATGTATGTATGTATGTATGTATGTATGTATGTATGTATGTATGTATGTATGTATGTATGTATGTATGTATGTATGTATGTATGTATGTATGTATGTATGTATGTATGTATGTATGTATGTATGTATGTATGTATGTATGTATGTATGTATGTATGTATGTATGTATGTATGTATGTATGTATGTATGTATGTATGTATGTATGTATGTATGTATGTATGTATGTATGTATGTATGTATGTATGTATGTATGTATGTATGTATGTATGTATGTATGTATGTATGTATGTATGTATGTATGTATGTATGTATGTATGTATGTATGTATGTATGTATGTATGTATGTATGTATGTATGTATGTATGTATGTATGTATGTATGTATGTATGTATGTATGTATGTATGTATGTATGTATGTATGTATGTATGTATGTATGTATGTATGTATGTATGTATGTATGTATGTATGTATGTATGTATGTATGTATGTATGTATGTATGTATGTATGTATGTATGTATGTATGTATGTATGTATGTATGTATGTATGTATGTATGTATGTATGTATGTATGTATGTATGTATGTATGTATGTATGTATGTATGTATGTATGTATGTATGTATGTATGTATGTATGTATGTATGTATGTATGTATGTATGTATGTATGTATGTATGTATGTATGTATGTATGTATGTATGTATGTATGTATGTATGTATGTATGTATGTATGTATGTATGTATGTATGTATGTATGTATGTATGTATGTATGTATGTATGTATGTATGTATGTATGTATGTATGTATGTATGTATGTATGTATGTATGTATGTATGTATGTATGTATGTATGTATGTATGTATGTATGTATGTATGTATGTATGTATGTATGTATGTATGTATGTATGTATGTATGTATGTATGTATGTATGTATGTATGTATGTATGTATGTATGTATGTATGTATGTATGTATGTATGTATGTATGTATGTATGTATGTATGTATGTATGTATGTATGTATGTATGTATGTATGTATGTATGTATGTATGTATGTATGTATGTATGTATGTATGTATGTATGTATGTATGTATGTATGTATGTATGTATGTATGTATGTATGTATGTATGTATGTATGTATGTATGTATGTATGTATGTATGTATGTATGTATGTATGTATGTATGTATGTATGTATGTATGTATGTATGTATGTATGTATGTATGTATGTATGTATGTATGTATGTATGTATGTATGTATGTATGTATGTATGTATGTATGTATGTATGTATGTATGTATGTATGTATGTATGTATGTATGTATGTATGTATGTATGTATGTATGTATGTATGTATGTATGTATGTATGTATGTATGTATGTATGTATGTATGTATGTATGTATGTATGTATGTATGTATGTATGTATGTATGTATGTATGTATGTATGTATGTATGTATGTATGTATGTATGTATGTATGTATGTATGTATGTATGTATGTATGTATGTATGTATGTATGTATGTATGTATGTATGTATGTATGTATGTATGTATGTATGTATGTATGTATGTATGTATGTATGTATGTATGTATGTATGTATGTATGTATGTATGTATGTATGTATGTATGTATGTATGTATGTATGTATGTATGTATGTATGTATGTATGTATGTATGTATGTATGTATGTATGTATGTATGTATGTATGTATGTATGTATGTATGTATGTATGTATGTATGTATGTATGTATGTATGTATGTATGTATGTATGTATGTATGTATGTATGTATGTATGTATGTATGTATGTATGTATGTATGTATGTATGTATGTATGTATGTATGTATGTATGTATGTATGTATGTATGTATGTATGTATGTATGTATGTATGTATGTATGTATGTATGTATGTATGTATGTATGTATGTATGTATGTATGTATGTATGTATGTATGTATGTATGTATGTATGTATGTATGTATGTATGTATGTATGTATGTATGTATGTATGTATGTATGTATGTATGTATGTATGTATGTATGTATGTATGTATGTATGTATGTATGTATGTATGTATGTATGTATGTATGTATGTATGTATGTATGTATGTATGTATGTATGTATGTATGTATGTATGTATGTATGTATGTATGTATGTATGTATGTATGTATGTATGTATGTATGTATGTATGTATGTATGTATGTATGTATGTATGTATGTATGTATGTATGTATGTATGTATGTATGTATGTATGTATGTATGTATGTATGTATGTATGTATGTATGTATGTATGTATGTATGTATGTATGTATGTATGTATGTATGTATGTATGTATGTATGTATGTATGTATGTATGTATGTATGTATGTATGTATGTATGTATGTATGTATGTATGTATGTATGTATGTATGTATGTATGTATGTATGTATGTATGTATGTATGTATGTATGTATGTATGTATGTATGTATGTATGTATGTATGTATGTATGTATGTATGTATGTATGTATGTATGTATGTATGTATGTATGTATGTATGTATGTATGTATGTATGTATGTATGTATGTATGTATGTATGTATGTATGTATGTATGTATGTATGTATGTATGTATGTATGTATGTATGTATGTATGTATGTATGTATGTATGTATGTATGTATGTATGTATGTATGTATGTATGTATGTATGTATGTATGTATGTATGTATGTATGTATGTATGTATGTATGTATGTATGTATGTATGTATGTATGTATGTGTGTATGTATGTATGTATGTATGTATGTTTTTTTTCCATTTGTGGGATGAAAATCATCGAAAGACTCTGGCAGTGGTGGTGTTTGCCAGAAGTGCGAGATTTTAACACGCTAAAAACACCCCTTGACACTGACCCAAATGCTCCCCGTGGTACTACCGCAAGGCTATACGTCACGGGGTGGGAAAGGTCCTAGACCCTAAATCTAAACTACATGGATTCTTCTGCGAATCTCTTCTAACCTACGAAGTTCCAACAGAACCAATTTTATAAAATTACATACATACGTCCAGTTATACAAAGATTCCAACATGATTGGAACGATGTTGTCCGGGCTAATACTACGCCCTAAGACTACTTCTAAATACGCTCTACCACTATCAAATCGTGGACAGATGAAGAACACATGTTCGGCATCTTCCACGACATTGCCACCACAACTCGGACAAAACGGAACACTGTCATGTCCGAAACGGTACAGGTACGACCTAAAACAACCATGTCCAGTCAAAAACTGTGTAATGTAGAAGTTCAATTCGCCATGTCTTCTTGATAACCATACCCTAATGTCAGGTATCAGTAAGTAAGTCCATCTTCCCTTGTCAGTCGCTGTCCATCGTTCTTGCCACTTCCGTAGACACATATCAGTCACACCATTCGTACTGTCCGAAACGGCTTCTAGCTCGATGGGTATCATGCCGGCAATGACAAAGGCGGCCTCGTCCGATACAGTTCGGAATGCGCTACATACTCGCAGAGCGGCCAGCCTATACACAGGGGATATCAGATTCACATATGTAGAGTATTTCAGTGAGCCTGACCATATAGGGGATGCATATAAGATAATGCTTCTTACTACACTGGTTAGCAATCTCCTCTGCAGATATTTTGGACCTCTTGTATTCGGCATGATCCGGCATAGCGCTGAGCAGGTTTTTGATGCCTTAGAACCTATATACTTAATGTGCTCATGAAAAGACAGACGAGTGTAAATCATGACTCCAAGGTATTTTAAACATTCCTTGGATACTATGCTACACGTGCCAATATTTAGTCTAATGGTTTCCCTATTTTTCCGACTACTAATCAGAATCGCTTCTGTTTTATGGTCAGCTAGAGCTAGACCCATTGATCTCAACCAAGACCTTACGATCTGAATACTGGCGTTTGCAATGGTTTCCGCCTCTAGTAACTCTTTTGCTTCACATACTAACGCTATGTCGTCTGCGAATCCAACTATCTTTACCTTCTCCGGCAGGTTTAACCTCAATACTCCATCGTACATGACGTTCCACAGTTGTGGACCAAGTACTGATCCTTGAGGTACCCCACCAATGATCTTTCGTCTTCTAGTACCCTTATCAGTATCATAAACTAGCTCTCTGTTTCGGAAATAGTCCTGTATAATTGCCAGTAGATATCCTGGGATGTCTAAACTGACTAAGGCATCAACAATATGCTCCCAGTTTGCCGTGTTGAAGGCATTCTTTACGTCTAGCGTTACAACTACACAATACTCTTTTGCTCCATTTCTCCACCCCTTCCCTTGGATAGCCTGAGCAGCAGTTTCTACTACAACTTTGATAGCATCTACTGTTGACCTTGCTTTCCTGAAGCCAAATTGGTTATCTGATAAACCGCGGTTAGCTTCAACACAACCTTCCAATCTTCTACAGATTATACTTTCTAGCAATTTCCCACTTGTATCTATCATACACAGCGGCCTATAAGAGGAAGGGTCGTCTAGCGGCTTATTATCCTTAGGTAACAATACTAACTTTTGTCTCTTCCACATTGTTGGAAAAATGCCCTGGCTCAAGCATGCGCTTATTACTTTCAAAAAATAATCAGGATGGAGTTTAACAGCTTCTTTTAGTATCATATTCGGAATGCAGTCTAAACCTGGTGCCTTCTTGTCTTTAAATTTTGAGACAGCACCTTCTATCTCGGCAATCGTAACCGGAGGAATGTCGAAAAATTCAGCCGGGTAGCTGTGTTGCCATGTCGGAGTTTCCTGTTGGGGAAAGAGATGATCTACAATTCCCTTGAGGATAGGCTCTTCTCTTGGCGGCGATGGACCAAGACATTTAAGTTTCTTGGTTACCAATTTATATGCAAAGCCCCAAGGATTACTATCTACTTCATCACAAACATTAAGAAAACACCTACGCTTGCTCCTACGAATTGCAATCTTCAACGCGTTCCTTTTATCCTTATATATTTGATGGTGTACACTATTCTCTAAACTACCTCTCGTTCGTGTATACTGCCTTCGGGCACTTATACACTCCGATCGCAAGCTAGCAATTTCATCATTCCACCAGTACACCGGGGGCTTATTTGGTGACCTTTTACGCTTTATCATAGCTACGTTACAGGCATTAGTGATATGACTTACTAATTGCACTGCCACTCAGTTCCATGTTCTCCATACAAGCTGCGAAGATATCCTTATCAAAGGTATTTACCTTCCATCCTGTCAAACCTCGTGCTTGTGCAATCACACGGGGCTGTTCATCTTGTACATCTATGATTATAGCGCTATGATCGCTATGAGTATAGATGTCGGATATTCTCCAGTTAACTTGGCTTGTGATGCTGCTACTGACAAATGTAATGTCAATTACCGATCCAGCATCACCCCTTCTGAAAGTTTGTTCAACTCCATTATTAATGAGTACAACACCCAATGCAGAAAAGGCTTCCAAGAGTACTCTACCTCTTGTGTTTGTCGAGGGGCAGCCCCATTCAACAGCCCACGCATTGAAGTCACCCGCTATTATGACAGGATTTCTTGTAACTGCATTTGTTACTATATTGTCAACTATTACTCGAAAGTCCTCTATAGAATACCTAGGGGGAATATAGCAACTGTATAGTGTGATGCCAGAGACAGTGGCTCGGGCATATCCACATTGTGATGTTATTTTATCTCGTATTGTTAGCGTGCTGGTGTTCCATATCGCCGATGTGTCCGTATTATCGGAAACCCAATTTACAGATCCCATGTTCCGATATGGCTCACTCAGCACAGCGACATCTACATTTAAATCTCGAACGCTTTGCTTAAGAAGCTCTTGGGCTGCCTGGCAATGGTTGAGATTTGAAGTTGTGTATTCGTGTAGCCTGCTGTGGTGAATGTGTTTAATGCATAAGTCTTTCATATAAGTTTAAAGTATCAAAATCTGAATACAGTGTTGAAAAATACACATAATTTTGTTAATTTTGATATCGACCTTTCTGTTTCAAACTAGTAAAATAATGGACTTATAAACGAATGAAAGTTAAAACTTGGATGTGTTCACGAAATATGCTGTAACTTTTTTAAATATCGCCCGATGTAACCCTTTTTACGCTTGCTATATTTGGAACAAAATTTCCATTAAGATGTGGGTCTAAAATAAATTTTAAAAAATTTAATTTTGCCTTACTGGAGCGACTGAAAATTTTGAAAAAACATTGAAAAAATAAAATATTTTCAAATCTAAAAACCTGTGAATTTCGATCCGATCAACACATTTTGAATAGGGGCTGAAAAAGGAGTGCAAAATTTTCGTACTTCAAATAGCTGTTCTCAAGATTTTTGGAAATAACTTTATAAACTGCAAAAAACAAGTTTTTCGCGAACACTCGAAAACGTTTCTTGAAAAAAAAATGATTGTCATATTCGTGTTCAGCGAACCAAAATTTGCTTAGAAAACATCTCATTTTGGAGGTGATGGCTAAAAGTTAAAAATTTGTGAGTCAGTGTTATTACATGCTTTAGAATTTCTTTCTTAAAAAATAATTTAATTGAAAGATTAAATTAAAAACGAACTTAAACCAAACTATTTTTTTTTTTGATTCAGCAAATTATTTTGTCTAGAATTTGTAAGTATTTAAAAAAATTTTTTATAAATTCATACAAAAATATTGATTAATATATTACACAAAGTCCACAACGTCCAGTAAATTATTTTGTTTAAGGTTTTAGACAAATTGTTTTATAGATTTGGGCAATTTTATTAAGTGTTGTTTTTTTCCGACGTGCTTTTTTTAATTTGGAACGATTTTCCGTCATCCCGCGTCACATTTAGTTTGTAAAGAGACCGGTTTCGGCTATGTGCCATCTTCAGTGTTGTATTGAATACTGAATCGTTTCTCTGTTGTCCGTTGTTTCTTTTATAATTCGTTTGTATACCTAACATACTTCCTGGATCCCTTTGTATTCTGCTCCCAATTTCTCTCTCTCTCTCTCTCTGGCCTCTATATGCTTTTGCCTGTCTCTACTATTATGTTTATGTTTGTGTATAATATTTAGTTTATAATCTGGTCTATTAGTTATCAGCTGTTTTATCCCTACGTAGGTAATAATCCGTAATTGTACGTTTCTGGGTAATCCCTTTGTCTTGTTCATTTTCTACTACGTTGCATGGACTATTGTTTTCTTTTGTGTAAAAATATTTTAACGGTTCAAATATTACGTCTGAAGCAGTGTTTATTTATTATTATTCCTTCAAATATTTTTTGCTTGTATACTTCCATGTTCACTAATACGTTCAGTCGCAGCCCCTTATGTTGTTTGCGAAATTCGATTCTGGTGTTATTCCTGGCTCTCAGTTTCTTGTTGTACTCTCTCAT
>CATQFL010000179.1:0-38241 GCA_956483635.1 Panzeria rudis
ACGCAGTTTGTTTTCTATTGGCTTAAGCTTGGTTTTGGCGTTTGTTTCAATCTTGCACAAGAATTATTTTAGATTTTACAGCAAAAATACTTTTTGGGTGTGTTTGAGCATTTTTTGGGAATGGAAAAGTTTGTTGGTGATTATCACCCCATAGTTTTATTTTTTACCCAAAAAACTGTACGCAGTTTGTTTTCTATTGGCTTAAGCTTGATTTTGGCTTTTGATTTAATCTTGCACAAGAATTATTTTAGATTTTACAGCAAAAATACTTTTTGGGTGTTTTTGAGTATTTTTGCGGAATGGAAAAGTTTGTTGGTGATTATCACCCCATAGTTTTATTTTTTACCAAAAAAACTGTACGCAGTTTGTTTTCTATTGGTCTAAGCTTGATTTTGGCTTTTGACTTAATCTTGCACAAGGATTATTTTAGATTTTACAGCAAAAATACTTTTTGGGTGTTTTTGAGCATTTTTTGCGGAATGGAAAAGTTTGTTGGTGATTATCACCCCATAGTTTTATTTTTTACCCAAAAAAATGTACGCAGTTTGTTTTCTATTGGTCTAAGCTTGATTTTGGCTTTTGACTTAATCTTGCACAAGAATTATTTTAGATTTTACAGCAAAAATACTTTTTGGGTGTTTTTGAGCGTTTTTTGCGGAATGGAAAAGTTTGTTGGTGATTATCACCCCATAGTTTTATTTTTTACCCAAAAAACTGTACGCAGTTTGTTTTCTATTGGCTTAATCTTGGTTTTGGCTTTTGAGTTAATCTTGCACAAGAATTATTTTAGATTTTACAGCAAAAATACTTTTTGGGTGTTTTTGAGCATTTTTGCGGAATGGAAAAGTTTGTTGGTGATTATCACCCCATAGTTTTATTTTTTACCCAAAAAACTGTACGCAGTTTGTTTTTTAATAGCTTAAGCTTGATTTTGGCTTTTGTTTCAATCTTGCACAAGAATTATTTTAGATTTTACAGCAAAAATACTTTTTGGGTGTTTTTGAGCATTTTTGCGGAATGGAAAAGTTTGTTGGTGATTATCACCCCATAGTTTTATTTTTTACCCAAAAAACTGTACGCAGTTTGTTTTCTATTAGCTTAAGCTTGATTTTGGCTTTTGTTTCAATCTTGCACAAGAATTATTTTAGATTTTACAGCAAAAATACTTTTTGGGTGTTTTTGAGCATTTTTGCGGAATGGAAAAGTTTGTTGGTGATTATCACCCCATAGTTTTATTTTTTACCCAAAAAACTGTACGCAGTTTGTTTTCTATTAGTCTAAGCTTGATTTTGGCTTTTGACTTAATCTTGCACAAGAATTATTTTAGATCTTACAGCAAAAATACTTTTTGGGTGTTTTTGAGCATTTTTTGCGGAATGGAAAAGTTTGTTGGTGATTATCACCCCATAGTTTTATTTTTTACCCAAAAAACTGTACGCAGTTTGTTTTCTATTGGCTTAAGCTTGGTTTTGGCTTTTGAGTTAATCTTGCACAAGAATTATTTTAGATTTTACAGCAAAAATACTTTTTGGGTGTGTTTGAGCATTTTTTGGGGAATGGAAAAGTTTGTTGGTGATTATCACCCCATAGTTTTATTTTTTACCCAAAAAACTGTACGCAGTTTGTTTTCTATTGGCTTAAGCTTGGTTTTGGCTTTTGATTTAATCTTGCACAAGAATTATTTTAGATTTTACAGCAAAAATACTTTTTGGGTGTTTTTGAGCATTTTTTGCGGAATGGAAAAGTTTGTTGGTGATTATCACCCCATAGTTTTATTTTTTACCCAAAAAACTGTACGCAGTTTGTTTTCTATTGGCTTAAGCTTGATTTTGGCTTTTGACTTAATCTTGCACAAGAATTATTTTAGATTTTACAGCAAAAATACTTTTTGGGTGTTTTTGAGCATTTTTTGCGGAATGGAAAAGTTTGTTGGTGATTATCACCCCATAGTTTTATTTTTTACCCAAAAAACTGTACGCAGTTTGTTTTCTATTGGTCTAAGCTTAATTTTGGCGTTTGTTTCAATCTTGCACAAGAATTATTTTAGATTTTACAGCAAAAATACTTTTTGGGTGTTTTTGAGCATTTTTTGCGGAATGGAAAAGTTTGTTGGTGATTATCACCCCATAGTTTTATTTTTTACCCAAAAAACTGTACGCAGTTTGTTTTCTATTGGCTTAATCTTGGTTTTGGCTTTTGAGTTAATCTTGCACAAGAATTATTTTAGATTTTACAGCAAAAATACTTTTTGGGTGTTTTTGAGCATTTTTGCGGAATGGAAAAGTTTGTTGGTGATTATCACCCCATAGTTTTATTTTTTACCCAAAAAACTGTACGCAGTTTGTTTTTTAATAGCTTAAGCTTGATTTTGGCTTTTGTTTCAATCTTGCACAAGAATTATTTTAGATTTTACAGCAAAAATACTTTTTGGGTGTTTTTGAGCATTTTTGCGGAATGGAAAAGTTTGTTGGTGATTATCACCCCATAGTTTTATTTTTTACCCAAAAAACTGTACGCAGTTTGTTTTCTATTAGCTTAAGCTTGATTTTGGCTTTTGTTTCAATCTTGCACAAGAATTATTTTAGATTTTACAGCAAAAATACTTTTTGGGTGTTTTTGAGCATTTTTGCGGAATGGAAAAGTTTGTTGGTGATTATCACCCCATAGTTTTATTTTTTACCCAAAAAACTGTACGCAGTTTGTTTTCTATTAGTCTAAGCTTGATTTTGGCTTTTGACTTAATCTTGCACAAGAATTATTTTAGATCTTACAGCAAAAATACTTTTTGGGTGTTTTTGAGCATTTTTTGCGGAATGGAAAAGTTTGTTGGTGATTATCACCCCATAGTTTTATTTTTTACCCAAAAAACTGTACGCAGTTTGTTTTCTATTGGCTTAAGCTTGGTTTTGGCTTTTGAGTTAATCTTGCACAAGAATTATTTTAGATTTTACAGCAAAAATACTTTTTGGGTGTGTTTGAGCATTTTTTGGGGAATGGAAAAGTTTGTTGGTGATTATCACCCCATAGTTTTATTTTTTACCCAAAAAACTGTACGCAGTTTGTTTTCTATTGGCTTAAGCTTGGTTTTGGCTTTTGATTTAATCTTGCACAAGAATTATTTTAGATTTTACAGCAAAAATACTTTTTGGGTGTTTTTGAGCATTTTTTGCGGAATGGAAAAGTTTGTTGGTGATTATCACCCCATAGTTTTATTTTTTACCCAAAAAACTGTACGCAGTTTGTTTTCTATTGGCTTAAGCTTGATTTTGGCTTTTGACTTAATCTTGCACAAGAATTATTTTAGATTTTACAGCAAAAATACTTTTTGGGTGTTTTTGAGCATTTTTTGCGGAATGGAAAAGTTTGTTGGTGATTATCACCCCATAGTTTTATTTTTTACCCAAAAAACTGTACGCAGTTTGTTTTCTATTGGTCTAAGCTTAATTTTGGCGTTTGTTTCAATCTTGCACAAGAATTATTTTAGATTTTACAGCAAAAATACTTTTTGGGTGTTTTTGAGCATTTTTTGCGGAATGGAAAAGTTTGTTGGTGATTATCACCCCATAGTTTTATTTTTTACCCAAAAAACTGTACGCAGTTTGTTTTCTATTGGCTTAATCTTGGTTTTGGCTTTTGAGTTAATCTTGCACAAGAATTATTTTAGATTTTACAGCAAAAATACTTTTTGGGTGTGTTTGAGCATTTTTTGGGGAATGGAAAAGTTTGTTGGTGATTATCACCCCATAGTTTTATTTTTTTACCCAAAAAACTGTACGCAGTTTGTTTTCTATTGGCTTAAGCTTGGTTTTGGCTTTTGATTTAATCTTGCACAAGAATTATTTTAGATTTTACAGCAAAAATACTTTTTGGGTGTTTTTGAGCATTTTTTGCGGAATGGAAAAGTTTGTTGGTGATTATCACCCCATAGTTTTATTTTTTACCCAAAAAACTGTACGCAGTTTGTTTTCTATTGGCTTAAGCTTGATTTTGGCTTTTGATTTAATCTTGCACAAGAATTATTTTAGATTTTACAGCAAAAATACTTTTTGGGTGTTTTTGAGTATTTTTTGCGGAATGGAAAAGTTTGTTGGTGATTATCACCCCATAGTTTTATTTTTTACCCAAAAAACTGTACGCAGTTTGTTTTCTATTGGCTTAATCTTGGTTTTGGCTTTTGAGTTAATCTTGCACAAGAATTATTTTAGATTTTACAGCAAAAATACTTTTTGGGTGTGTTTGAGCATTTTTTGGGGAATGGAAAAGTTTGTTGGTGATTATCACCCCATAGTTTTATTTTTTACCCAAAAAACTGTACGCAGTTTGTTTTCTATTGGCTTAAGCTTGATTTTGGCTTTTGATTTAATCTTGCACAAGAATTATTTTAGATTTTACAGCAAAAATACTTTTTGGGTGTTTTTGAGTATTTTTGCGGAATGGAAAAGTTTGTTGGTGATTATCACCCCATAGTTTTATTTTTTACCAAAAAAACTGTACGCAGTTTGTTTTCTATTGGTCTAAGCTTGATTTTGGCTTTTGACTTAATCTTGCACAAGGATTATTTTAGATTTTACAGCAAAAATACTTTTTGGGTGTTTTTGAGCATTTTTTGCGGAATGGAAAAGTTTGTTGGTGATTATCACCCCATAGTTTTATTTTTTACCCAAAAAAATGTACGCAGTTTGTTTTCTATTGGTCTAAGCTTGATTTTGGCTTTTGACTTAATCTTGCACAAGAATTATTTTAGATTTTACAGCAAAAATACTTTTTGGGTGTTTTTGAGCGTTTTTTGCGGAATGGAAAAGTTTGTTGGTGATTATCACCCCATAGTTTTATTTTTTACCCAAAAAACTGTACGCAGTTTGTTTTCTATTGGCTTAATCTTGGTTTTGGCTTTTGAGTTAATCTTGCACAAGAATTATTTTAGATTTTACAGCAAAAATACTTTTTGGGTGTGTTTGAGCATTTTTTGGGGAATGGAAAAGTTTGTTGGTGATTATCACCCCATAGTTTTATTTTTTTACCCAAAAAAACTGTACGCAGTTTGTTTTCTATTGGCTTAAGCTTGGTTTTGGCTTTTGATTTAATCTTGCACAAGAATTATTTTAGATTTTACAGCAAAAATACTTTTTGGGTGTTTTTGAGCATTTTTTGCGGAATGGAAAAGTTTGTTGGTGATTATCACCCCATAGTTTTATTTTTTACCCAAAAAACTGTACGCAGTTTGTTTTCTATTGGCTTAAGCTTGATTTTGGCTTTTGACTTAATCTTGCACAAGAATTATTTTAGATTTTACAGCAAAAATACTTTTTGGGTGTTTTTGAGCATTTTTTGCGGAATGGAAAAGTTTGTTGGTGATTATCACCCCATAGTTTTATTTTTTACCCAAAAAACTGTACGCAGTTTGTTTTCTATTGGCTTAATCTTGGTTTTGGCTTTTGAGTTAATCTTGCACAAGAATTATTTTAGATTTTACAGCAAAAATACTTTTTGGGTGTGTTTGAGCATTTTTTGGGGAATGGAAAAGTTTGTTGGTGATTATCACCCCATAGTTTTATTTTTTACCCAAAAAACTGTACGCAGTTTGTTTTCTATTGGCTTAAGCTTGATTTTGGCTTTTGATTTAATCTTGCACAAGAATTATTTTAGATTTTACAGCAAAAATACTTTTTGGGTGTTTTTGAGTATTTTTGCGGAATGGAAAAGTTTGTTGGTGATTATCACCCCATAGTTTTATTTTTTACCAAAAAAACTGTACGCAGTTTGTTTTCTATTGGTCTAAGCTTGATTTTGGCTTTTGACTTAATCTTGCACAAGGATTATTTTAGATTTTACAGCAAAAATACTTTTTGGGTGTTTTTGAGCATTTTTTGCGGAATGGAAAAGTTTGTTGGTGATTATCACCCCATAGTTTTATTTTTTACCCAAAAAAATGTACGCAGTTTGTTTTCTATTGGTCTAAGCTTGATTTTGGCTTTTGACTTAATCTTGCACAAGAATTATTTTAGATTTTACAGCAAAAATACTTTTTGGGTGTTTTTGAGCGTTTTTTGCGGAATGGAAAAGTTTGTTGGTGATTATCACCCCATAGTTTTATTTTTTACCCAAAAAACTGTACGCAGTTTGTTTTCTATTGGCTTAATCTTGGTTTTGGCTTTTGAGTTAATCTTGCACAAGAATTATTTTAGATTTTACAGCAAAAATACTTTTTGGGTGTGTTTGAGCATTTTTTGGGGAATGGAAAAGTTTGTTGGTGATTATCACCCCATAGTTTTATTTTTTACCCAAAAAACTGTACGCAGTTTGTTTTCTATTGGCTTAAGCTTGATTTTGGCTTTTGATTTAATCTTGCACAAGAATTATTTTAGATTTTACAGCAAAAATACTTTTTGGGTGTTTTTGAGTATTTTTGCGGAATGGAAAAGTTTGTTGGTGATTATCACCCCATAGTTTTATTTTTTACCAAAAAAACTGTACGCAGTTTGTTTTCTATTGGTCTAAGCTTGATTTTGGCTTTTGACTTAATCTTGCACAAGGATTATTTTAGATTTTACAGCAAAAATACTTTTTGGGTGTTTTTGAGCATTTTTTGCGGAATGGAAAAGTTTGTTGGTGATTATCACCCCATAGTTTTATTTTTTACCCAAAAAACTGTACGCAGTTTGTTTTCTATTGGTCTAAGCTTAATTTTGGCGTTTGTTTCAATCTTGCACAAGAATTATTTTAGATTTTACAGCAAAAATACTTTTTGGGTGTTTTTGAGCATTTTTTGCGGAATGGAAAAGTTTGTTGGTGATTATCACCCCATAGTTTTATTTTTTACCCAAAAAACTGTACGCAGTTTGTTTTCTATTGGCTTAATCTTGGTTTTGGCTTTTGAGTTAATCTTGCACAAGAATTAGTTTAGATTTTACAGCAAAAATACTTTTTGGGTGTGTTTGAGCATTTTTTGGGGAATGGAAAAGTTTGTTGGTGATTATCACCCCATAGTTTTATTTTTTTACCCAAAAAACTGTACGCAGTTTGTTTTCTATTGGCTTAAGCTTGGTTTTGGCTTTTGATTTAATCTTGCACAAGAATTATTTTAGATTTTACAGCAAAAATACTTTTTGGGTGTTTTTGAGCATTTTTTGCGGAATGGAAAAGTTTGTTGGTGATTATCACCCCATAGTTTTATTTTTTACCCAAAAAACTGTACGCAGTTTGTTTTCTATTGGCTTAAGCTTGATTTTGGCTTTTGATTTAATCTTGCACAAGAATTATTTTAGATTTTACAGCAAAAATACTTTTTGGGTGTTTTTGAGTATTTTTTGCGGAATGGAAAAGTTTGTTGGTGATTATCACCCCATAGTTTTATTTTTTACCCAAAAAACTGTACGCAGTTTGTTTTCTATTGGCTTAATCTTGGTTTTGGCTTTTGAGTTAATCTTGCACAAGAATTATTTTAGATTTTACAGCAAAAATACTTTTTGGGTGTGTTTGAGCATTTTTTGGGGAATGGAAAAGTTTGTTGGTGATTATCACCCCATAGTTTTATTTTTTTACCCAAAAAAACTGTACGCAGTTTGTTTTCTATTGGCTTAAGCTTGGTTTTGGCTTTTGATTTAATCTTGCACAAGAATTATTTTAGATTTTACAGCAAAAATACTTTTTGGGTGTTTTTGAGCATTTTTTGCGGAATGGAAAAGTTTGTTGGTGATTATCACCCCATAGTTTTATTTTTTACCCAAAAAACTGTACGCAGTTTGTTTTCTATTGGCTTAAGCTTGATTTTGGCTTTTGACTTAATCTTGCACAAGAATTATTTTAGATTTTACAGCAAAAATACTTTTTGGGTGTTTTTGAGCATTTTTTGCGGAATGGAAAAGTTTGTTGGTGATTATCACCCCATAGTTTTATTTTTTACCCAAAAAACTGTACGCAGTTTGTTTTCTATTGGCTTAATCTTGGTTTTGGCTTTTGAGTTAATCTTGCACAAGAATTATTTTAGATTTTACAGCAAAAATACTTTTTGGGTGTGTTTGAGCATTTTTTGGGGAATGGAAAAGTTTGTTGGTGATTATCACCCCATAGTTTTATTTTTTACCCAAAAAACTGTACGCAGTTTGTTTTCTATTGGCTTAAGCTTGATTTTGGCTTTTGATTTAATCTTGCACAAGAATTATTTTAGATTTTACAGCAAAAATACTTTTTGGGTGTTTTTGAGTATTTTTGCGGAATGGAAAAGTTTGTTGGTGATTATCACCCCATAGTTTTATTTTTTACCAAAAAAACTGTACGCAGTTTGTTTTCTATTGGTCTAAGCTTGATTTTGGCTTTTGACTTAATCTTGCACAAGGATTATTTTAGATTTTACAGCAAAAATACTTTTTGGGTGTTTTTGAGCATTTTTTGCGGAATGGAAAAGTTTGTTGGTGATTATCACCCCATAGTTTTATTTTTTACCCAAAAAAATGTACGCAGTTTGTTTTCTATTGGTCTAAGCTTGATTTTGGCTTTTGACTTAATCTTGCACAAGAATTATTTTAGATTTTACAGCAAAAATACTTTTTGGGTGTTTTTGAGCGTTTTTTGCGGAATGGAAAAGTTTGTTGGTGATTATCACCCCATAGTTTTATTTTTTACCCAAAAAACTGTACGCAGTTTGTTTTCTATTGGCTTAATCTTGGTTTTGGCTTTTGAGTTAATCTTGCACAAGAATTATTTTAGATTTTACAGCAAAAATACTTTTTGGGTGTGTTTGAGCATTTTTTGGGGAATGGAAAAGTTTGTTGGTGATTATCACCCCATAGTTTTATTTTTTACCCAAAAAACTGTACGCAGTTTGTTTTCTATTGGCTTAAGCTTGATTTTGGCTTTTGATTTAATCTTGCACAAGAATTATTTTAGATTTTACAGCAAAAATACTTTTTGGGTGTTTTTGAGTATTTTTGCGGAATGGAAAAGTTTGTTGGTGATTATCACCCCATAGTTTTATTTTTTACCAAAAAAACTGTACGCAGTTTGTTTTCTATTGGTCTAAGCTTGATTTTGGCTTTTGACTTAATCTTGCACAAGGATTATTTTAGATTTTACAGCAAAAATACTTTTTGGGTGTTTTTGAGCATTTTTTGCGGAATGGAAAAGTTTGTTGGTGATTATCACCCCATAGTTTTATTTTTTACCCAAAAAACTGTACGCAGTTTGTTTTCTATTGGTCTAAGCTTGATTTTGGCTTTTGACTTAATCTTGCACAAGAATTATTTTAGATTTTACAGCAAAAATACTTTTTGGGTGTTTTTGAGCATTTTTTGCGGAATGGAAAAGTTTGTTGGTGATTATCACCCCATAGTTTTATTTTTTACCCAAAAAACTGTACGCAGTTTGTTTTCTATTGGTCTAAGCTTAATTTTGGCGTTTGTTTCAATCTTGCACAAGAATTATTTTAGATTTTACAGCAAAAATACTTTTTGGGTGTTTTTGAGCATTTTTTGCGGAATGGAAAAGTTTGTTGGTGATTATCACCCCATAGTTTTATTTTTTACCCAAAAAACTGTACGCAGTTTGTTTTCTATTGGCTTAAGCTTGATTTTGGCTTTTGATTTAATCTTGCACAAGAATT
This sequence comes from Panzeria rudis, assembly GCA_956483635.1. Lineage (NCBI taxonomy): Eukaryota > Metazoa > Arthropoda > Insecta > Diptera > Tachinidae > Panzeria > Panzeria rudis. The sequence continues at coordinate 9,599 of CATQFL010000179.1, forward strand.
ATTTTAGATTTTACAGCAAAAATACTTTTTGGGTGTTTTTGAGTATTTTTGCGGAATGGAAAAGTTTGTTGGTGATTATCACCCCATAGTTTTATTTTTTACCAAAAAAACTGTACGCAGTTTGTTTTCTATTGGTCTAAGCTTGATTTTGGCTTTTGACTTAATCTTGCGCAAGGATTATTTTAGATTTTACAGCAAAAATACTTTTTGGGTGTTTTTGAGCATTTTTTGCGGAATGGAAAAGTTTGTTGGTGATTATCACCCCATAGTTTTATTTTTTACCCAAAAAACTGTACGCAGTTTGTTTTCTATTGGTCTAAGCTTGATTTTGGCTTTTGACTTAATCTTGCACAAGAATTATTTTAGATTTTACAGCAAAAATACTTTTTGGGTGTTTTTGAGCATTTTTTGCGGAATGGAAAAGTTTGTTGGTGATTATCACCCCATAGTTTTATTTTTTACCCAAAAAAATGTACGCAGTTTGTTTTCTATTGGTCTAAGCTTGATTTTGGCTTTTGACTTAATCTTGCACAAGAATTATTTTAGATTTTACAGCAAAAATACTTTTTGGGTGTTTTTGAGCATTTTTTGCGGAATGGAAAAGTTTGTTGGTGATTATCACCCCATAGTTTTATTTTTTACCCAAAAAACTGTACGCAGTTTGTTTTCTATTGGCTTAATCTTGGTTTTGGCTTTTGAGTTAATCTTGCACAAGAATTATTTTAGATTTTACAGCAAAAATACTTTTTGGGTGTGTTTGAGCATTTTTTGGGGAATGGAAAAGTTTGTTGGTGATTATCACCCCATAGTTTTATTTTTTACCCAAAAAACTGTACGCAGTTTGTTTTCTATTGGCTTAAGCTTGGTTTTGGCTTTTGATTTAATCTTGCACAAGAATTATTTTAGATTTTACAGCAAAAATACTTTTTGGGTGTTTTTGAGCATTTTTTGCGGAATGGAAAAGTTTGTTGGTGATTATCACCCCATAGTTTTATTTTTTACCCAAAAAACTGTACGCAGTTTGTTTTCTATTGGCTTAAGCTTGATTTTGGCTTTTGATTTAATCTTGCACAAGAATTATTTTAGATTTTACAGCAAAAATACTTTTTGGGTGTTTTTGAGCATTTTTTGCGGAATGGAAAAGTTTGTTGGTGATTATCACCCCATAGTTTTATTTTTTACCCAAAAAACTGTACGCAGTTTGTTTTCTATTGGTCTAAGCTTAATTTTGGCGTTTGTTTCAATCTTGCACAAGAATTATTTTAGATTTTACAGCAAAAATACTTTTTGGGTGTTTTTGAGTATTTTTGCGGAATGGAAAAGTTTGTTGGTGATTATCACCCCATAGTTTTATTTTTTACCAAAAAAACTGTACGCAGTTTGTTTTCTATTGGTCTAAGCTTGATTTTGGCTTTTGACTTAATCTTGCACAAGAATTATTTTAGATTTTACAGCAAAAATACTTTTTGGGTGTTTTTGAGCATTTTTTGCGGAATGGAAAAGTTTGTTGGTGATTATCACCCCATAGTTTTATTTTTTACCCAAAAAACTGTACGCAGTTTGTTTTCTATTGGTCTAAGCTTGATTTTGGCTTTTGACTTAATCTTGCACAAGAATTATTTTAGATTTTACAGCAAAAATACTTTTTGGGTGTTTTGAGCATTTTTTGCGGAATGGAAAAGTTTGTTGGTGATTATCACCCCATAGTTTTATTTTTTACCCAAAAAAATGTACGCGGTTTGTTTTCTATTGGTCTAAGCTTGATTTTGGCTTTTGACTTAATCTTGCACAAGAATTATTTTAGATTTTACAGCAAAAATACTTTTTGGGTGTTTTTGAGCATTTTTTGCGGAATGGAAAAGTTTGTTGGTGATTATCACCCCATAGTTTTATTTTTTACCCAAAAAACTGTACGCAGTTTGTTTTCTATTGGTCTAAGCTTAATTTTGTCTTTTGTTTCAATCTTGCACAAGAATTATTTTAGATTTTACAGCAAAAATACTTTTTGAGTGTTTTTGAGCATTTTTTGCGGAATGGAAAAGTTTGTTGGTGATTATCACCCCATAGTTTTATTTTTTACCCAAGAAACTGTACGCAGTTTGTTTTCTATTGGTCTAAGCTTAATTTTGGCTTTTGTTTCAATCTTGCACAAGAATTATTTTAGATTTTACAGCAAAAATACTTTTTGGGTGTTTTTGAGCATTTTTTGCGGAATGGAAAAGTTTGTTGGTGATTATCGCCCCATAGTTTTATTTTTTACCCAAAAAACTGTACGTAGTTTGTTTTCTATTGGTCTAAGCTTGATTTTGGCTTTTGACTTAATCTTGCACAAGAATTATTTTAGATTTTACAGCAAAAATACTTTTTGGGTGTAACGCAGTTCGTTTTGTAAGGAGTTTAACTGTATACTGGTATTTCTTTGTTTTGTGCACAGTCATTATTTTATATACTTTGATTGTAACGAAATTAATCAATAAGTAAGTATTAAAATATCGGCGTGTTTATTATAGCCGAGCTTTACTGTACAATTGTACTGTACGTTTCTTAAGTCTTTGCATGATTTTGTTTTGTTTTTAAAACTCACCACAGAAAATAAAAGAAAACAATGGAAAAATGTAAACACAAACAGCTGTTACGGTTTGTTGGAGTTTGATTTGTTCACATACGTAAATAAATTCATACAGGACATAAGTCTTGTTGGTGGAAATCGTGTCTTTGGAAAAAAAACGGTAAAAATATGGAGGACGACCAAAAACTTACACTGCCAGGCCTACCTCCTTTACCAAAAAGTTTAAGTGCTGCTGTACAACATCCCAGTACTGTTTCTCCACTTAATCATGGCCATAATAGTCATTTCCTAGATCCTGATATATACTTTGGAGCATCCACTTCCTCATCAGCTGCTCAGCGGCAGCGTGGTGGAGGTGGTAGTTCTAACTCATACCGCCACGGCAGTCTATCTTCTACACAAGAATCTTTAAGTGACCGTGAAAGTTTACATAGTCGAGCGTCTTCTACACATAGTGGTCAACACCATGTATATCAGTCGCAACAGCACACACCCACCAACAATAATCAGTCGAATCACAGTAGTAATAATAATACCCATATTAATCACCACCATCAGCAGCACCAGTCACGAACTGATAGCGACAGCACTTCTACTTCCAGCACTACTTCTAAGTTGGACACCCAGTTGGCCATATTGAGGCGAGAAATGTATGGTCTAAGGCAACTGGATCTATCACTGCTCTCACAATTGTGGGCGTTAAATGAATCTATACAAGGTTTTCGTGCTTATCTACAGGAACAAGAGGCGTTATCGCCTCCTTCACCCTCGCCAACACCCTCAGAAACCAATTCTTTAATTTCTGAGCCGGAAGATGAATCATTTTCAAATCATCAGCCGGTCAATGTTGGAAAGTTAGTGCCCCAAATTTCCCTGCAACCACAACACAAGCAGCAACAACAAGTTATACCACCAAAAAGAGGTTCAACTACATCTCATGCATCCTCAACCTCAGCTTCCAATACTTCAGGCTCCTCTTCAAATAACTCTTCAATAACCAAACATCAGCAGCAACAGTTGCATCACCAAAAACATCATCATCATCAACACCACAGCCAACAACATCAACATTATCAAAATAGTGGAGCTATGCCTCCATTAGCTCCAGCACCGCAAAAGTCTCATCCTCAATTGCCACGTATATTGCAACAGAGGATGCGTCGAGCCCCACCACCGCCGCCACCAAATCGTCCTAAATCTTCAGCCTCAATAGCATCGGCTGCTTCAATATCGACCACAAATAGCCATGGTGGTGGTCGTCACAGCAGCAAATCTTCGTCTCCATCCCCTTCACAAGGAGGCAGTATTGGTGGCGGGGTTGGTGCTACTGCTACTTCATCGACATCTTCATCGTCTTTGGCACCACGGCATGTATGACAAAATCCCTTCTTAGACTAGGCCTTAGAGCTGCCCGTCTAGTTTAAGAACAAAGGGAAAACAAACAAATTGCATCACACCAAATCAACAGAGTTTACTGAAACTAGAAATCAAAAGTATAAATCAATAATTTTAAAACAGAAATAAGTCAATTCAGTTTGTTCATATGGCAACTACTTTTGGAGATATTAAAATCAATCAATCTTCAATGACCTCTAAACTCAAGTAAGTTGATTTTTCTTCTAAAATTTTTTTTATTGAATGGGAAATTAATAGAATTTTAAACGAAACCTCCACGAAAAGTAAAGAAAAAGGCTTGGCATGTCTTAAACCCATTTATTTTATTCTTAAAAACTAACTTATTAAACTTAATTAGTATGTGTAACATATTCTTAAAGCCAAAAATTTATTAAAATTATATGAAGCGTATTTGTAATTAATTTTGAAAGAATTATTATTAGAAGGTTATTTTTAAAGATTCACAAAATTTAGGCTTACATAAATGATAATTTGTATTAAAACATTGAAACAGAACTAAATCGATAATGAATTATTTTTGTGTAGCCCAAAAAATCGGTATTCCTCGAATATGTGTGCTTAAGTACTTTTCCAGTAATAACTATCCAGTAAATTTCGGATAAATAGTAAAAAAATCAGCAAATAACAAAGCTGTTATTTACCTTCTTACCATACATAAATAAATAAGTAAATCTTGATTTCTGTTTGTAATTTCCTCATTGATCTCTCCTGATTGATCATTCGGCTAATCGTTATCGACAGTTTACTATTCAAAGGCTCTTACTATTAACCACTCAAAACAAAAAGGTCTAAAAATTAAAAAAACGGTAATGAAGTTATAAAGTTGCTTTTTCCATTCTTGTTTTTAAAATGTATCCACTCTGACCCTTTTTATGTAATTCGCTAAAGCTAAATCTCTATCGATAAAATCTATAAAGAAGATTTATCGACTTTTGGCTACGAATGCAATTTTGCAAAGTGGACTGCTAAACACAACAGCACGAATAAGGACCCAAGTGGGTTGGTATTAACCTTTTAAACTGGCAACCTAACCTAACCTAAATTAGGCAATGCCTTGAAGATTGATTCTGTCGAAATTTTAGTGCTTTATATCACCGCCAAAAATGTTTAATTTTGTATTCGTGGAGCATTTTAGCGATCGAGATTTAACTTAAGCGAATTACAGAATAAGGCTTCTGTTTTGTGCATCGAGCCAATTAAAATCGACTCAAAAATACGTAATACATTTACAGTGTTTTTTTTACAACAATACATATCTATAAAACTGAACTGACTTACGATTTATTTTTAAATTTATTTTTAGTGCTCAGGTGTTAAGAAATGCAAAATTATTTTAAAACCTTTACAAACCACTTCATTGTTTATTGATCATGCAAGAAAAAGAATGGGTATTACGTCTCCCAAATCTTTTATTTCTCTCCACTAATTCATAAATATCTCCACTAAAAATCTTATATGTATATAAATGGTCCACACAATATTTTGTGGTACACCTTTGAGTATCTTATTTTCCACCAATATTGATTAAACATCGATGGCCGTACGTTGACAACTCTATAACTAATTTTTTTATTCTTTTTCGCAAAACTCAGAAAACATATGTATAAATCTCTAAAAATCATTCCTATTCTTAAAATGCAAAAAAAGACAAGTAAGGGTGCTATATTCGGTTGTGCCGAATCTTATATACCCTTCACCAAGCCGTACAAATTGTATGTATGTATGTATGTATATAATTTGTATACCTATTATGAAATAAACTATAGTATAGTCCTTTATGATATATTTTCAATTTCGAATAGCGGGGGACGTATCCAATTGAGGTAATTTTTTTCAATTTTAATTTTATTTATTTATTTACTTCTTTCATTTTCATTTATTCATCCAAAATAGAAAAAACCTAGCCTTAAGGCCATAACCGGTTTCACTTATACTACTATAAGATACTACACCAATTTTTTTTCTATAAAAATACGAATAATACAATAATCAATGTTTAAATGCAGTAAAGATATCAAAAAAATGCTAGCAAATATGTTTAAAATGTAGTCAAAATATTAATCTTGAGAATAAAAATAGGTTCTCGTATAGGTTGGCGGTTCCTTCTCTAAAATACCGTATCCAAAAGAGTCTGGAGAATACACATAAGCATCTTTTGTTCCGAAGGTAATCATTCGGGTCTGATTCACGTCCTCCTCAATTTTACGTTTAACTCCATCAAGTCTCTCCATGATTGTGGCAATATTAGAAGTTCTTGGGCCAGCAGTTTGCCTAGCAGTCTCCAAAGTCTTCAAAAGTTTGTCCTCCAAATCAACTCTCTGTTTGAATTTTACAGAAAAAGTAGGAACTTGGGTTACTACTCCTGGTGAACCTGACAAATACTCAGTTTGTGATGCACTAGCCAATTTACAGATTCTCCTAAAGCGTATGAGTGAGAGCGCCCTAGACACTAGACCATTTCCTCTCTCTTTCAATTGACCTGCTATAGCCTTTCTGTCTTGGAACGTGTGCCCTGTAAACCATTCTAGCAACCCAAGGTCCTCTTTCTGTGTTCCCCAAGTAGCATGAAAGCAGATCTCTTTCAATGTCCTTTCTGTAGTTGTCTCTCCTTTCCTGAATTTGTATGCAAAATGAAGTGCTCTATCCCAGAAATGAAAAGCACCTATTCCTGAGAAATCAATTTTCTGTATATGTGGGGAAATATGATTGATTGTTAATGGGACTTCAGGGAATTGCTCCTGTCTAAAGAAATTTACGTAATCTTTAATATCCCTTGCAACGGACAACATTAATGCAAAAGGAAATGTTGCTTTGTTTGAACTTCTTGTTGTGCCCCACAAAGCTATGTCAGCTAATGCTTTCAAAATTGGGGAATGTTCAGCCATAGATCCTGCAAGCAGGTTAGCAATTTCATTTATGTGGGGAAACAATTTGAAAATGACGCAGAAAGCTTTCTTCCATGCTGTTTGGAAATTCTTGTCTGTTTGTCGGCATAAGTTTAGAGCTACAGTCATTGGACCTAGAGACTGTTTCATGGAGGACTGCAGAGATGGAGTGAAAGTGCATCCGTACAAAAGGGAGGGAGGAATGGTCAGCACTTAATCCATAAACGGAAATCGGCGTGGATTCGATGTAATACATGTGGCCTATTGGCCAATTTTAAGATATTACAAGATATAACAATTCTATGAACTATAACGTCACATTAAAATATATTAACATTTTTCCTCTTTGTATAAAGTAATACACACATACATATTTATAGATATAAATAGTAACATATGAATAAAGCGAATTTATCAATTTACCATTTAAAAGTTGACAGTTTAAGCCCAATAACGTAACTAGACATTAGGCGTATTTAAATATATTAGTAGTCTTCGCTCAAAAGTAGACCCTGACATAGTAAAGTTACGTAAACTTCTAGGTAAGTAGTTCCATAGGCGAGCCGCACGAATAATGTGTTGATTAAAAACACCCGTTTTTACACTTTTAAGTGTTTTTTATTTGATTTGAATCTTAAGACTAACTACAATAATTTTTAGTTCTAACTTAATGTGAGCAACGACAGTTTTTTATGCTGACGTTGCTGTCTGGCAAAATGTGGGAACGGAAATAAAATGTAACTTTAAACTTGTATGTACGTTTTCCCACAGTTTGCCAGCCGGTATAATTGGTGAGGTGGTTTGTATGTAACTCCTCCACCCCTTGTTTGGAATCCTCCTGGATTTCTTATACATGTATATATTTTTATATTTGTTTGTGTTTTTTGTTTTTCTGGAAGAAATTCTTATATCTTAGTATATATATGATGGTATTTTATATATAAGTATATTTTTCTTTTATTATGAAAATTTATAAGATTAAATATAACTGACCGTTGTAACTTGGAGTTCATTTAAAAAAAAATTATTAATTATTCGGTCTATACTTATTTATGATATTCTCAATGTCAGAAGGACTCTGAGATATCGTTACGACTTGGGTTTTATTTACACCCGTCTTTTTCTTCTTTATTATAAAATAGATTAATACAAGTGCTATAGTTACAGCAATTATCAATGTTACGTTCAGTCCATATGAGACTTTACTATGAACTTTCAATTCTTTAATTTCTTCTACATTTTTTACATGTTGCAAAGTAATATTTTGAAATTCAAAATTAGGGTTTGTTACATTAATAATTGATGTTGGTGGAAAAAAGAATTTTTCATGTATTATATGTTGTTTGTTTTCAAAAATTTTATCATCGATTGTAATGCTACAATTGTTTATATTTATTAAATAATTTCCTGATAAGCTTAAGTTTCTATTGTCACAAGTTTGCTTAATTTTAATTTTTCTAGCATTTTTCAACAAAATAGTTGCTTCATCCAACTCTATTGTTTCTGTTTTATTATTAAATATGTACTTACAGTTATTTCTAATTGAACAATGGTTGCTTTTTTGGAGATGTTTAACGATTACATTTTCCTTATAGTGTAAAATAACGTTATTTATTTCAACAATATTTTCGTTAACTTCATCAATTTCCATAAAATTTGTGTTTGGTACAGCGGTAAGTAATCTCAATTGTGTAGTAATGAATTTATCAGGGATCTGTATGGCTATTATTAGAGAATTGTCCTTGAACGTCATCACTCCGATTTTAAGGAGTTTTAACTTATAAAAATCAATGTTGAAGTTTTCTATTTCTGTTTTAGTAAATATGCTAGGATGAATAAAACTGTTTTTGGCGGATGCGATATTATCCTGTATTTTCTCTATATTGTCTTCAAGCATATTTAATTTGGACAACTGGTCTAAGTAAAGGTAACGTCTCATTATTTCGTTATTACTTTTTCTGATTTGTTCAAAAGCAGATTTTATACTATTTCTATCCTGATCTATAGAGTTTTTTAAGCTAGTAAGTGATTTATTAAACGAATCATTGATAATAATTTGATTGTTTACTGTCCTAATGATATTCCTATTATTTTCTTCAACTGTGGAGATATGATCCATAATTTCTGTCCTATCGTCATCGTCCATTGTTCCGTATAGCCATTTTTGTGCTGTGCCGATGATATTTATTAAACCTCTCTTTTCCCTTTGTTGTTTTGGTTTTATTGTTAAAATTTTTTCATGTATACTCTGTATCTTTTGCAAAAGGATTTCCCTATTACTTATATCTACAGTTTTAATATTTTCTTCTAAGACATTAAGAATTTCCACTATTTCTAAAATATTTACGATGTGTACTACTGTGTTAGTAGTATTAACTATTTCCACTTCACCCATCTTTATATCAATATAGCCATTGTTCTCCGGTAGCTGGCTGATTTGTAAAAATCCCTCAGTCCGAACCACCAGTAGAAGGAATACCATGGCGGTTACCAGGGTCTGAAAATTTAAGAGGTCTTTTAATGTTGGTTTCGTGAACATTCCTTAAGAGATGCTTCCTATATTTCGGCTGTTCTTTGTGTCGTAAAGCCCTGTAATTTTTTATATAACCTTCCTCTCTATTCTCCTCATAATTTTCTCTATTTAGGTTTCTTTTTTCATTCAATTTGTCCTTATACTTCTCCATTCTTTCTTTTATTATTTCAAAATTTATTTTGTTATTAACCACATCAAAAGGGGTACATTTTATCGTACTGTGGTAGCTATTGTTATAAAAATTTATAGCTTTTATTATTTGTGTTTCTATTGGTAATTGTTCTTCGAGGTTTAATGCTCTTATTTTCTCAGTTATGGTATTATTTAATCTTTCTACGTCGGAATTCCCGGTATGATTATTAGGTTTTGTTATATGAAAGTCAATTCCTTCTGCATCTAAAAAATTTTTAACATTGTTGGAATTGAATTCGTTGTCAAATATGAATTTTTTCGTTTTACCTTTTATTGCCAAAAATTCTCTTAAGTTTTTGTACTATAGTTGTACTATTTCTATCTGGCATGTGAAAACAGACAGCATGCTTTGAAAATTTATCAATGAAAATCATAAACGACTGCTTGCTATTCACATATGTATCTACATGTACTATTTCATTTACAGATGCAGGTGTTTCGGTTCTTTGGAATTTCTTTTTGATTGGATTTCTGTCATACTTTGCTGATGAACAAATGTGACAATTATTTATTACCTTATGTATTGCAAATTTTAAATTTGGATTATAAATTTTGTGCTTGATATTTTCATAAGTAGCCAATATTCCTGAATGTCCGCTTTCATATTTATGGAAGAGAGTTATATTTTTATTCAATTCATTCTCGTCCTCTATGTCTCTAGCAAAGTAAGAACATTTGACTATTTTGTATGTGTTTCTATCGGGGAATTCTCTTATCAAACATGATTGTACTTTATAGTACTCATGGTCGCTTAATTCAGAATATACTCCGATTTTTCCTTTGGGAATTTCTCTCCTCAAAATATTGGACACATTTTCCTGTTCAATGTCATTTCTATCTATAAAAATTCGCTTGTTGCTAAAAACTCTTTTAATATTAGTCTCTTTTTCAGCGACAACAATGATTTGAACTTTAAAGCGATTGACGACAGTATCCAAAATCCCTATACCATCATCGAAGTCTTCTTCCTGTGAGTGCCTCGTTTGCACTTCCAAAGATTCTGTTTCACTATTTGTTTCTCCACTATGTATAAAATCTTCTCGAATTGGCTTTAATGTATTTATTTCATTTGTATCGACATCAATTCTACTTAGGAAGTCGGCAATGTAATTGCACTTTCCTTTAATATACTCTATTTTAAATTGATATTCCCCTAAATCGATAAGATATCTTTGCAACCTCGGGCTTATATCTCTCCCAGAATATTTGCTCATGAGCCACTTTAAGGGCTGGTGGTCACTTTCTAAATCAAACTCTTTCCCATAGATATAAGGCCTAAAATATTTTACACCCCATACTATTGCTAACAATTCTTTCTCAATTGTTGCATAGTTGGTTTCGTGTCTATTTAACGTTCGCGATGCATATGCTACTGGGTGACCATCTTTTGTTAAGACAGCTCCAATTGCGTTGTTACTTGCATCTGTAACAATTTTGAAACGTTTATTGAAATTTGGGTATCTTAATATGGGTGAATTTGTAATAAGTTCTTTGAGTTTTTCAAAGGCTGTAATATAGCTGGGATCATTTGTTTCTATTTTTTCGTTTTTTCTTAGATATCTTGTCATTGGGTAAACAATTTTAGCGTAATTATGGATAAATTTTCGGTAAAAACCGGTCATTCCTAAAAATGATTTTATTTGTTTTTCGGTAGTTGGAAGCTTAAGCTTTTGTATAATTGAAATTTTACTCGGGTCTGGTTTGATTCCATTAGTCGTTAAGACATGACCCAAAAACTGAGTTTCCTTTCGTAGGAACTCGCATTTATCGATTTGTATCTTTAATTTTGCCTTTCTTAAAGTTTTAAATATGGCCCTGATATTGCTAATATGTTCTGTCAACGAAGTACCGAATATAAGGATATCATCCATATAAACGACGCAGGTTTTGTTAATATGGTTCCTTAGCACAGTGTTCATCAATCTCTGAAAGGTCGAAGGTGCATTCCGTAGACCAAAGGGCATTCTGACGAACTCGAAATGCCCAAATGGAGTAGAAAACGCAGTTTTCTTTCTATCCTCCTCCCTGACAAGTATCTGATGGAAACCTTTCGCCAAGTCTATAGTCGAAAAATATTGAGCTCTACCCAACCTATCTAGTAAGCTATTCAGATTTGGTATCGGATATTTATCCTCAATTGTATGCTCATTTAGCTTCCTGTAGTCTACAACTATACGCCATTTTTTCGTCCCCGAATTATCGGTTTTCTTGGGAACAATCTATAAGGGGCTGTTATATGCAGAGTTGCTCTCTCTGATAATATTTTCTTTTAGCATTTCATCTACCTGTCTTCTGATTTCATTTTCGTGGATCTGGGGGTAGCGGTATATCTTTGCATAAAGGGGCTTTTCAGTATCAGTAATAATTTGGTGTTCTATTTCGTTTGTTGCCGAAAGTTTATCACCTTCGATATAAAAAAGGTCCTTAAAATCATTCAAAAGATTTGCAATTTTTTCTGCCTCCTCGCTATTCAAGTGGCTAAAATTAAGCCTATCAAATATTGATTCTCGTGGAATTGGTTCGAGAGAACATATATTATTAGTATTAAAAGGGTAGTGCGTTTTTTCGAAATAAAATTTATTACCTAGGATTTCTACATATTCGAGTTGGTTATTTATTATCGCCTTAAGGGGTACCAGAAAATTTTGGCCTATTATTGCATCGTATCTATCATTTTGAAAATCAACAATCTTCCAACTGAGTGTTCCCAAACAACAAAATTCCTTGGGAAAAGGTGTAACCAATTGAGAACCTATTTCACCAAATCCATTCAAGGTTCGATATCTGATTGGTTTAACAAGTTTCTGCTCCGGGTAATTTTCAATTAATTTATTTCGTTTTATTACACTAGTGGTAGAACCCGTATCTATAAGGCTTCTAATTCTCTGTTTTCCTATTGATATTATTACTATAGGCAAGTTGGTATTTGAGGCGGTATCAGAAAATTTACTTCACTTTCCTGATGAAAGGTACCCATTTCCATTGGCTCCGGTCCTTCGCCATAATAATTCCTTCGGCGTTCTTGTCCACTGTTATAACAATTTCCATTCTGATCATTTTTCCTCTGGTTTGAAAAACCTGACTGCTGTGTATTATGATAATTTCTATTATGACTAGATCCCATCTGTAACCTATCATTGATGTTGTTTCTATTTTGGAATCCTCCATTACTTGATATTTGAGTATTATAATTGAAATTGTTTTTATTTTGAAATCTATTATTACTTGACGTGGGGAAATTATAATTGCTATTGTTTTTATTTTGAAATCTGCTAGTATTTGACGTTGTTAAATTATAATTGAAATTGTTTTTCTTTTGAAATTCGCTATTATGCGGCATGAAATCCTGCCAAATCTTCTTAGGTGTTTGCCTGTTCATTTTTGCAAAATCTTTATTTTTCGAGTCTGTTCTATGACCAAATGCTATTGCTCTAGTATCATATAGAAGCTTAAGTTTCGTATATTTTGACATTATACTAGTCAAAGTTTCATCTTCACCTATATGGGCCCTTATTGGTCCATCTATTTTTTCAATCATCAAGTCAACCAAGTCCCTGTCTACACAATTAGGATTATATATTGACGGTCTTCTTACATCTAATTCATATAATTCATTTATTTCATATTTAACCTTAGTAAATATATCGAAAAGTTCACTTAAGTTACTTACTTTAGCATTTCTAGCAAAATTAAAAATCTCTCCATAAGTTCTCCTCGGCTGCAAGCCTTTTAAAAGCTGATTTTTTATTTGTTCCCAAGTTGCTCCGTCTGTCAGCTCTCTAACCATTTTGCCCGCATCTCCTTCCAGTTTTTCGTTCGTCACTATCCTCAACCCATAAGCAATGAGGTCATCATTACCGCCTGCCAAAGCCAATGTCGATTCGACTGACATTATAAACTGCCTTAGATTATGATCTTTGTCTAACGGCCTTATTCTCCTAAATTCGGCTATTATGTGTTCTGGTTTCAGATAAAACCCTTGAACTTGATTCTGCTGAACCTGCTGTTGTTGATTTTGCGATTGCTGTTGTTGATGCTGCATTTGTATCTGCTGTTGTTGATGTTGCGATTGCTGTTGTTGATGCTGCATTTGTATCTGCTGTTGTTGCTCTAATTGTTGATGTTGTAATTGTATTTTCAGCTCCTGCTGTTTTAGAACCATTTCAAGTTCTACAATTCTTTGCTGCAATTCTTCTTCCATGTTTATATGGCGATTTTCGTCGAATTTTTGTTTTCTATTCATTAACGTTAGGTTTTTTTTTGTATATCTTTTTTTTTTTTATTATTTAAACTTTGTTTTTTTTTCTTTTAACTTTTATTTAATTATTAGTTATGTTAGAGATTTTATTTGTTCTTTATTATTAATTTCTTTAGAAATTAAATCCGTTTCCGACTGCGCCAATAATGTGTTGATTAAAAACACCCGTTTTTACACTTTTAAGTGTTTTTTATTTGATTTGAATCTTAAGACTAACTACAATAATTTTTAATTCTAACTTAATGTGAGCAACGACAGTTTTTTATGCTGACGTTGCTGTCTGGCAAAATGTGGGAACGGAAATAAAATGTAACTTTAAACTTGTATGTACGTTTTCCCACAGTTTGCCAGCCGGTATAATTGGTGAGGTGGTTTGTATGTAACTCACGCACCACGAAAGAATTTTCATAACTTAAAATATTTATCCTACGTATGAAGATTTGAGGATTTCTAATTGTACTAATAAATGATATCGTCTCGACAATAAAAGCAGGCCTTTGGAATTTAATAATATTAAAGAGGTATATGAATAATCGAAATTTCAGATAGTCGTCAAAGGAGAGATTTAGGAAATCCTTTAAGTAAGTCGAGACGTGTGCTCTAATCCTAAGTCCATAAACAAATCTAACCACCTTATTTACAATGAGCCTAATCCTATTCCTATTACCCAAGCTGCAGCCCGAGTAAACTTCTATGCAATAGTTGATCTGCGACAAGAGCAGAGAATGAGCAATAGTCCTTTTAACATGTAGAGGAAGAACCAGGTTCAAGTGATATAACCTTCGTAAGGTAAAACAAATCCCAGAACAGACTCTATCAATGTGCTGTGTAAAAGATAATCTATTATTCAGCACCACACCAAGGCACGTGACATTGTCGACGATTTCAATCGTAGCATCTAATATCTTCAAGTCCAAGTAGAGGCTATCAGACTTTTTCAATCCAAAAACAGTACCTTTAGTTTTTTTGGGGATTTATTTTAAGTCTATTTGTTTGTATAAAATTTTGTAGAACGGAAAGTTCAAAATTTATAGTGGCTTGCAATGAGTCAGGGAATTGACTCTCCCCTGCCCATAATAGTTGAATGTCATCTGCGAAAGCAAATGGCCTTCCAAAGCTAAACTCATAAAACAAATCATTGGGAAACGGAGAATAAAAGAGGCCCAATAACCGAACCCTGTGGAACCCCTGATCTAACTGGCCTAACATTAGATCACAAACCATTTCACGACACGAATTGCTCACGGCAAGTCAGATACGACCAAATTAAACGGCAAGACGAAATACAGAAACCAAATTTAGCATTCAGTTTCTTAATCAATAATGTATGATCCACCTGATTAAAAGCCTTTGTAAAGTCAACAGACACCAGAACACTTAGTCTGCCCGAGTTCAGATTTCCTCTAATGTGATCAGTAAGCCCAGTTAAAAGAAGCCCAGTATTTCTGCCACTACGAAAACCATATTGACATTCATTTAGCAGGCATCTCCTCTCAATCCACCTCATAACCTGATCCTTCATAATCACTTCCATAACCTTTGATAGTGTAGGTAAGATACTGATTGGTCTCACATTGTCAGGTGTAAGTTGACGACCGGTCTTTGGAATTGGTGTAATGCGCGAAATCTTCCAACCACTGGGAAAAGTTAAGTATGTGAGAACGCAGTTAAAAAAATGAAGAAGATGTGAAGCAATATATGGGTAAACAGTCTTTAGAAATTTTATAGAAAAACCATCAACTCCAACAGATGTAGATTTAACGCCAAGTAGGGCCAAAGTGAGATCTGCACTAGATATGTTAGAGAAAGAGAAACCGCCTGTAGTATTATCAAAAAGTGAGAAATCTAAAGTATCATCAACCGAATTTAACTGACTGTTTATGAAAATATCATTCATAGCATCAACATCGGCATCAGAATCCACAAACCTATTCTCAGAAATACCGGCATTATATAGGGTCTTCCACATTTGCTTAGTATCACCCGAATGGAACAGACGCGCTATATGTCCTTTTGTATTTTCTTATCTTAGCCTTCGTCAAATTGCGAAGTCTACTGTAAATTGTCCAATTCATGTCACATCAATCAGCATAAAAGGCCCTTAGTGCTATATTAGTGAGTGATCTGTGATAATTTATGTCCTTATTAAATTTCGGTCGAAGATTTTTATCCTTGCGAACAACTTCTCTTAAGGGGACAAAATCCAAAAGATCCTTTAAAAGGTTATTTAGAAACGAGAGTTTATCGTCTATATCGCCAGTTGCATATAACTCAGAGAAGTCAGTATGAGCTAAAAGATTTTCCATACCCGCAAGGTCAGCATGCCGATAGTCTCTAAAATAGGAATGAGCTGTAGTAGTATTGACAGGAATATTGAAAGAGGCACAAACAAGAGAATGATGGGAAATCAAGGGAATCTGAAATTGAGCGGAAGTATTTACTACCATGTTATCGCTGACAATAAAGTAATCAATCAAGGACACAGATTGATGAAATGCATCAAAGTGAGTTGGTAAGGAGTTATGACAAGTCATCAACCCAAAGCGTCTACAAAGCAATCGCATATTCATGGATTTAGAAGCATTAAATAAATCATTATTAAAATCCCCAACTAATATGATATCTTTGTAACGGACAAAAATATCGCTAAGTGATCGCTCCATTGAGCATAGGTCCCCCGTAGGTAGATATATCGCACCAATGACTACCACCGATGGACGACTTAAAATTTCAATAATTAATCCCTCGCAGGAAGAGTATTCCTCACACCTAAACACAATCCTATAACTAATCACTTCAGCAACATATATGGCAACACCGCCACCTCTACGACCAGTCGGACGATCAGACCTGCATACCGAAAAACCAGGAATGGTAACGGCACGATCATAAATAACAGAACTCAACCACGTCTCAGAGACACAAATAATATCTAGTGAAGCATTTCTAAAAATGGAAGTAAGCTCATCAAGTTTGTGAGATCTGTCAGAGGGACAGAGGCTTTGAGCATTTAGGTGTGAGAAAGTATGCCCAATAGAAAAGTTACTGATTATGGGGCCTAAATTATCATTTAAAGAGTTTGTCATGAAAGATGGAATTGTATAAAAACGTTAAAGGAAAATGTAAAACACGTATGTATGTATATGTATGCTAATTAGCACAAGGAGAATAATAAATTTTTTTTTTAATATGTTATAGCTATGAAAACTAAAATAAGTACTAAAAACGATCTTTAGGGCATTCAACTAAAATAATAATGTATGATTACACCACACCAGAAGTATATCAAGATCGAAGAAGAGATACCAAAAGGAGCCACAAACGATTTTGAAATAGTTTAGAAAAAAAAAATATTCTTTTGAGTGTACTTTATCAAGCGGTATCTGTGCCATTTCGAGCTGTTATAACAAGTAAGTTATTAGAATTAGAACAAAGAATAAAAAGAAAGTTTATAACAGGATCTTTATTTTCAGAATTTGCACAGCTTCAGTAATTCATTTATATGAAAATAATTTGAAAATAATTTGATGTGCAAGGAGTGATAAAGAAAATAATGGCAAAAAATGTTTAATGTAAGGTAACAAGCACAACGTTATAAACATCTCCTCTTCGATCCCCAAGAGCAACTTCGGGTGCAGATAGATTTAAATTCATGATAAATAAGAGAAGGATATTCACAAAGTTAGTAAGAAAAAACGAAGCTTAATCACCACGCAACTCCATAATTTGGGAAGTATTTAAGACTTTCAGTACCATCCATCAACTTGATTTTTGCCATAGGTTGGTCCCTGTTTAGTATACGATACCAAGATATTATATTCTTCCTGCGTAACGACCTGCATATGAATTCCAATTTGTTTCCAGCATCAGTAAGGTTATCATTGAGGTATATTCGAGCACCAACATCAGTGTCAATAACATGTTTTAATTGAATCGTAGGATTTTTAAAATATGATCTCATCTCGCAAATTTACGTGATTAAATTTCACCAAGACAGATTTGCCCCTTTGTATATAAAAACACTGATTTATGTCACTAACAACCGCTGAAATGTTATAGTGAGAACAGATAGCTAATACAGGTTTCACCAGGCAAACTAATCCACTAGGCAAACCATTTATAATAATATCAGGACGATTTAAGGCTTTTTGCATCTTATTTTGCTCCAATTCAAGTTTAGTTATTTTCTCCATGACGTTAGCTTCTACTGCATCAATTTTATTGTTGCACTGTGTAAAGTTGCTTTTTAGATCAGCGACTGACGATGATAGATCAGCACGTAGGCTGGCAGTTGATGCCTCAATCACATTTTTGAGGCTAAGCTGTTCCACGCGCAGTTCAGCAGCAAATGAGGAGAAATTAGCCTTAAATTTATTATCCACTTCATCAATATATTTCTGCATATGGTAACTAACACCTTTGGAGCTACATATGTTCGCCACGACATTTAGTACAATTAAAGCATACACTATCACTGTCTCCCATTAGGGCATATAGGTCGTCAGAGATCTTAGCGCATGAGGCATGGTACCAAACTTCGCATTGGTCACATTCCACCCCTTTGTCAGTGCTTGATACTGTTTTTTTGCAAATCCCACATTTAGCTGCAGGTGCCATTTTAAAGTAGAACAAGAGTATGAGTGGAGGTTATGTTGAAAATGGTAAAGCACTTTTTACTTAATGAGTGACCCACAGAGACTTTACGCAATGATTGCATCTTGGGTTTATACGATCCGGACAATTTAGCTTAAATATGTGCGCTACGACAGTTTATTTACCACGAAAACAATTTGATTTAGTTAAAAGAATTTTTATAGTATAGTATAGGGAAGTAGTATAGTATAGGGAAGTTACAGTACTTTAAAACGAAAAATGTGCCTGAGAGGCACATACGAGTGGGTTAATGAATCGTGCGATCATGTGTGGTAGTGAAGCGGAGCTTAAGTAAACAGTTCAATGTAGAAAATATCTTTTTATTCTATGCTAATAAAGTAATATACATATACTTTTTACCATTAAATAATGTATGCATATCATATTTTATTTAAAAAATTTCAAGATTGACTTACAAACTTACAACATAAAGATTTAAAAAATAACCAAATTTTGTAAATATATTTTTGGGATGTATTTATGAGGGTAGTATTATGATATAAAAATTTTTTTCATAGAAGAAAAATCAACTTATTTGTTTTATTTATCTTGTATTTATTAAATCATTTGAAGATGTACCATACAATTAATGTCATTATCAGGTCAATTATTCATAAAATGGGCAGCCAAACATATTTTAAATATGATTAAAAAAATAAAATCAAACAATGAGTTTCATTAATGAAATTATAAAAATATCAATTTAATGACCAGTAACAATAAATAAAAATGAAAAAATATTGAAATAATTTATTATACACGGATAGATAAGATAAAACATAAAAAATTGCCATTTAATTTGTAAAAGAAATCGAACAGTTTTAATACTAAAAAAATAATTGTTAAAAATGCACACAACGCTTTACAAAAACAATGTTTTTTTTTTGTAAATATTGTATTAAAATAATTTAAGATTTTTTTTCTAATGCTACTTTAGATAAAATAAAGATTAATTAAAATTATAACAAAAATATAGCAATTAAAATTTATATATTTAAGAATTAAGAAAAAATAACATACAAAATATATACCGTTTGTTAAACAAATATAAAATAGTATATTGTTACGTTTTTAGACCTTTTCGTAAAAACACAGATTTTATTAACTTGATAAATTGTTTATTTATGCTAGGAACACAACTGGGACGAACGACGAATTTCGTCCAACACGACGAATTCGTCAATAAAAGTTCGATGTGTAAATTCGTCGTATGAAGCACAATAGCGATGAAAATGTAACAGCTGTTATAATTGATAAAGCTGTTTACTGTTTGTGCAAAGTGTGACCATATTAAAAAAATAATACATACTTGAAAAATTAAACATTATTAAAAACACAACTAACACCAATTTTTATAGTTAATTATTATCCATATTTATTGCAAATGCTATAAAATAAAAATAAAACAATAATTAAAGTAAAAAGTAACTTTTTTTTACTAAAACACTTGAAAACTAAAACCAAACATGGTCACTTGGTACTGATTTGTTCGTCGTTCGCCGGCGTAAGAAATAGAAACAAATCTCTTCAGAGTTCGCCGCGTATGGCGAATTTCGTCAGACGCCGTTATTGTGTGTATTTTCATATACGAAAATTGTCGTTCGTCCCAGTTGTGTTCCTAGCATTATTTGTAAAAATAAATCAAACGTTCACTCAAAATTTTGTATAAAAACCAGCTTAAATATTAATCAAAAGTTTTCATTAAATGTAGCTTATTGCTGTCCGAAACGAGTAAAAAATGCATTTATTAGGTTATTTTAATGTTAAATTGATTAGGGCGGCAACACGATATGAAAAATCTTTTATATATATGTTTTGAAATTCGCCTTAACTTTTATTTGGAAATATTGAGTTACGCGAAATAAATTCAAAAATGTACGATCTCGGTGAAATAATGTTTCTGTATCTCCTTTCTCAATTTCTCACATCGTAAATGTTTTCACATGAAGTGTGAAACAACAAATTTCATCGTTTCTCGATTTGTGAGTAGAAACTGTTTCTGTATTTCAATGCGAAAAGCCAGCTTATTTATTGGAATATTCCAATCATTCAAGTATCAAGCAGAGCAACAAGCAGCCGATGGAAAAGTTTTGGCAGCGGCGTTGAAATATTTTCATAAAATACTATATTATTTCTTAAACAAAAAATACTTTAATGAATGTGTTTTATACCTTTTATCTTTCCAACGATAATATGCCGTAACTTAAAACCGTTGTAAAATAAGTGTAGTCTTATTTTCAATGCAAAATAGAATGTGCTCAGTTTTAGCAATCGGCGAAGCGCGATCGTAATAAAGAGAACAGTCGGCGACTAGCCACCAGCTAAGAGATAATTTCTATATTCTTCAATACTTATGAAAAAGCAGTTTAAAACAAAATAATTAAGTAAATTAACTTGTTTACATTATCCATGCAAAAATACTTCTCGCATCATTTTCAAATGTGAGAAATTTTGACGCGTTAGTGAAAAACTTCACAAAATGTTGTTACAGAAACACTTTTTCTCACATCCTTTCAATAACTATTGGAACATAACTTAAATGACAGATAGTTCTCGCATTGTAAAGATACAGAAACACTTGTGTGAGAAAACCCCATTTTTGTTTAATTTTACTACGTTTTTACGATGCGAGAAATACAGAAACGAGGCACTGGTGTTGAAAAAGTCATCAAAAAGCAATTGTATCAATTTTACCATTCTTGTGTTTACTTGGAGGTTGCACGTTCAAGTTTTGTTTCAATTTTAAAAACACACACTTTTTTACTAAAGCTGTCATTACACTGTGAGTTTTCGTCTGGTTTCAATACATAAAAGTGAAATATCGTGTCTAATATACAATTTTTAATTTTTCGTCTGAGCTCAGTTGAAAATAGAACTTATTTTACTTCCATCTAATTCACAATATGAGTTTTAAAAGTCATATTCTCAAGAGTGAGTCTATATCTGATAACATAAATTTTTATCATGATAAATGTCAAATCGTTATCAAGATAAAAATTTGTTAGGTATAGACTGCATTTATTAGTGTTATTGCAGTGCAGTGCAGAGCTCAAGCTCGGACAAATTTGTCTTGATAAAAAACGTAAACAAAATGTTTGACGTTTCAATTTATTTTCAAAGACTAAAATTTTTACAACATTTTTACAAAAAAAAAATATATACGAATAAAGCAAAATATGAATATTTTAATTAAATAAAAGCAGTTTAATGAAAAATAAGTGAAATAGTGCATGAATAGTGCAAACTACAATCAATACGCCAACCAAATTGTGATTTATCATAACAAAAACACAACAACCTATTCGCATGTATACTAACAATAACAAAAAATTTACAGTGTAAAGACGGCATAACACACTCAACTTAAACATTTCGAAATTGAATACCAACCAACCTGCTTTCAGTTTTTCTTTCAAGTTTTCTTTAAATTTTTTGTTCAATTTAAACAGCTGATCACAATTATTGTAAATAAATTACAGTAAAACTCGGTTACAACGAGCTTCGTGGAAACAGAAAAAAAATCGATGTAAGAAAAGTTCATAATAAGCTAAGTTCGATACAAACGATTACTCGTTAAAAAGAATTCGCTATAACGAAGGATTTTTTGTAA
This sequence comes from Panzeria rudis, assembly GCA_956483635.1. Taxonomy (NCBI): domain Eukaryota; kingdom Metazoa; phylum Arthropoda; class Insecta; order Diptera; family Tachinidae; genus Panzeria; species Panzeria rudis. Next base: position 31,715 of record CATQFL010000179.1, read on the forward strand.
GAAAATGGCAACCAAATCATCAGGACTTTAGACGTATGTACTGTTTCCGCAATGCAAACAAGCGACTTGAGTAAAAAGTTTGTATGGAAATCGTTCAAAAAACAGTGCTTTTCATATAAAATTCATATAAACAATGCTTTTTGGCATTTTGTGAAAACAATACACTAGTTCGTTGCAACCGAGGATTCGTTATGACCGAGTTTTACTGTTTCGTTGTTGATTCATTGGCGACGGCATCTTGAAAACAAAATTGACTATCAAGTTGCTTGCAGCTTACGTCACAGCGTCAATTTCAGTTAATTTTAACAAGCAATACGTGTGATCAACTTGAAAGCAATTCCTTGAACGTGTAACTGCAGAGTTATACAACATTTTGATAAAAAGTTGTAGATGTTGTTCATATATTTTTTCATAGAAACTACCAACAACATTTGAACACTCTTGTAAAATCTATTGGCATACAACTCTGCGAAAAGGTTGCGAACTGAACTAATATTTTATACATTAAAAAACAATTTTTTTGGTACTTTTCAAACAAAACGTACTTATAATCGTTAAACTCGTGCTCTGTTCTGACACACAGGCTGTTCAGAGTATTATTACAATATCCAAACTTGCTTTAAATTGGCCAATTGATTGTTAACAAAATACGTTTCCTATATAATTTATAAACGTTTAAAAATTAAACGAAACAAAGCTTTTTTAAGATGTTCATTTAATTTAACTATGTGTAAATTTAAACGTAAAATTATTTAATTTTAAATGATAAAGCAAAAAAGGTCATAATTAAGACCTTATATATCTCCTTATTCATTTATAAGTTGTATCCTCACTTCACTCCGTTTTTAAGTAGTTGAATCAATAAAAAAAAACTAAAAAATCTATAGCGACATTATTAAATATAATAATTAAATAAATTATTCCATATAACATTAAGTGTTAAACATGTTTAACTAAAATCATATATATAAAAGGAATTTTTTCTTTCAATAACTTTCATCTTTCTAATATAAAGCTTCATAATAATATATATAATTAATTGCATATATAAAACTTAAATGTTCAGCATATATAAAACTTAAATGTTCAACGAAAAATTGGCAGTTAATATAAAAAAAATACTAAACCAAAAAATTAATCATCCTATTTATCTCTAGACATTTCTATATTGTAATCTCTCTTTAAAAACAAACTAATATATATTGTTAATAGCGTTTTTTAAAAAGATGCTGCTAAAGTATTTAAATTATAAATAATAATAAATCGTTTTAAACAAAAATTTTTTTTATTTATGTCTTCATAAAAATTGTCATGAGACTGACACTAGACTTGGGATCAACTCGTTCGAACTCGTTCAGCAGCTCGTTTTAGACACAAACCTATGATCAAACTCATGTAATTTAAATGTTGCGAACGATACATACTTGTTACTGACAGCGATGCCAACATTTTCAAAGCAAAAAGTTAAAACACTCCCAAAAAGCGCTAAAGGCGCTATATTATAATTATTCGAAAAGGGCTAAAAAGAGCTAAATTTTAATGAAACAATACCAAAATGATGGTTTTATCATATTTTGATTCTGTATCAAAAATATGAATTGATAATGTTTCCCTCGGGTATGTTCTGTATTCCATGCGGAATTACCAAAGCATTGTTGTTATAAATAGTAATTTGCACCAGCAATACTTTGCTAATTCCGCACATATTAATTCCGCATGGAATACAAAACACAGCCGTATGTTTTATTTAATTGCCTCCTATATTTGTTTTATAATATTTTGAAAATTCGCTATCATAATAATTCAATGGTTTTGTTTAAACTTGTTGTTTGCTAAAAAAATTGATTTTGTTTTTTCTTAAAAATATGATTTTTTTGTCATCAAATAATGACCTTCTGAAAGCTTTTGACCAGTGTTGCCACGGGATGAATACAAAAAATTTTACTTATCTTTCAAAAAAGTTAAGTTTTTCGTCAAAAGTTACGTTTTGAAATATTCTTTGAATAAATAGTAAATTTATGCGATTTATACAAAATAAATATTTTTATTCCATATTTCATAATCTAGTATGTGATGGAAATCGATCTATTTCAAATCGCGTAATTTCACCAAACAGGTGTTCTGTAAATCGCACGATACAGTGAAATCGAATCTAAGTTCGAATAAAGTATTCTAACGCTCTGCACCAATAAATTATCCTTCAGTAGAATTTGTTTTTCAAACCGTGGCGCGCTTTGAAATGTGTCGCTTTCCTTCACATATCAGAATAACAAGATAACAAATTAATTTATTGAACAAAAACATAACTTAGAATAAAAACAGATTAACTTTATAGTTTTCAAATAAAGATTTATTTAATAAGGGTTAAGCAATGTCTATATGATTTCATTGGTGCTTTACCAAATCATAAATAGACTTCAACCATACTTTTGAAAAGCTTCAAACCTCTCATCTTATGCAGAGACTTTCAAAAACCATTATAGAATTTACAAATAATATTTTTGAAAATCACAACCAACCCAACAAACAATTTATATTCGATATGAATCTATATAGACATTGCTTAACTTTAAATAGAATTGGGAGAATATCACAAATAATGAATTAAATAAATGCTTTTTAGTTTCTTTTTCTTCTTCATAGTTAACTATTTTTTTCCTATGAAATGTGACAACAAAGTTCATTTAATGACTAATGTAGGTGTATGATTGCTATTTTATTCAAACCGAACAGGCAGTTCTTGTCAAAGGAATTCAATGAAATAGTAAATATTTTGTCTAGGAACGGACCTACAAACAAATTGTAAATATAGACAAAAATATTTCAAAAATTTCATTGAAAAAAAGCGTTTTTTTCAGTGAACAAATTGTTTAAATCTATAAAAACAATTTGTCTAAAAATATTTACAAGTTGTAAACAAAACAATTTACCAAATCAAACAAAAAGATTTACTAGATTTTCTGAAAAATATCAAAAATTTTTTTGTCTGAATTTATAAAACAATTAGTCTAAAAATACTAACAAATACTAAACAAATAGTTTTTTTTTTTAAATATATCAATAAAAATTTTTGTCTGGGTCATCATCATCATCATGCATTAAGCATTTATGAAATTTTACTTTGTTAAATGTGTTCAAGTCTGAATGTTTATTTTTGGAACGATTTTCCGTCATCCCACGTCAAATTTGGTTTGTAAACAATGTTTACAATGTTTACAAACCAAATTTGACGTGGGATGACGGAAAATCGTTCCAAATTAAAAAAAACCCGTCGGAAGAAAAACACAACACTCTGAATGTTTATCTAAAGACTCTAAAAGAATGAATGAGAATTAACGCAACGACATTAACGAATTGATTCACTCAAAAATCTTCAGTAAACAAACTTGTTACAATTGCATTCCTTTTGCTATCACTGATGTTGTTGTTGTTATTTGTGTGTATGTCGTCATCGGTGTTGTTGCTTTACAACACAGTTTTTCTTGTTTTTCTTGGTGTTTACGTTCTAAATAAAAGTCTAAACAAACAATTCATTGATTATGGACAGAACATTTACTGAAAATTAAATTTATTTTTAGACAAACTTTTGTTTGAAAATATTTTGGTGATAATTTTTTTTGCGTAGGGTCAGTTATTTTTGGTGCATTCGCAAATGTAGTAAATTTGTGCATTAATATATTTGCTTTAATTTTGCTATTTTTTAACAGATTGTTTAAAATGTAATAATATATCCTCCCACTATTTTTGAAAAGCTGTTCAATCATTCAGTACACAAATAAAGTAAACAGCTGAACGAAAAGAACGAACTTGTTCATATTTTTTCTGAACAAAAATGAATAGTCACTAAAAACAACAATTATGCCCAACTCTAATTGCAACAGGAAATGAAATGTTGCCATAGTTCCACAAATCTTCTGCAGTACTTTCAACTGTTTGTATAAGGAAACATTTGACAAAAAAAGTGTACAATTACTGCATTTGCCAAGAACATGTATGCAGCAATACAATCTGAAGATATAGAATAAAATAAATTTAAATAAATACATTTCAATATAACCATAATATAACTTATACATTAATATGTAGGACATTAAAAAGTTTATTGTATGCACTTTATCAAAGTGTTATTTAAATTATAAAATATAACAATTTAAAATTGTATTACATAAAACATGCGTATCAATATTAAAAACAACCATCAATAAATAAAAAGGCAAACTTGTTTAAATAAAAAATATTTTAAAAAAGAATTTATATGAATTGTTTTCTTTTTATTTAATGAGAACGGCATTTTAAAAGAACCCCTAGTGGAGTAATTGTAAGTACTTTTAACCTAAGAAAACTTTTTTTAAATACATATCGCGACCTTAGTATTGTTTTGGCCCATATGCCAAAAAGTCGGAATGGAGAAAAACAACAAAGAAGATTTACATCATAGTTTTCTCAAAATATAACCGATAGAATTTTTTTTGTATTCTCACCACTGCCGGATATGTTTGGAAGAAAAATGTACATTTTTGTGAACTTTCATCAATCCGATTAGAAATTAACATATTTTTACTGAAAGTGAAATATCATGTTATGTGCTCCAATAACCACTTTGCTTATTTTATTTGTAAAAAGTAGCTTTTGTTGCTCCATGTGTATACTAACTGCTGTGTATTGAGTAACTTGTTATTGAGATGAAATTTTCTACTTTTTATTGAAAATAAGCGTATAAATGTTATTAGAAAAGATATTTACATGAAATAAAAAGTATTTATCTGAATAATTAGCCTGTTCATAGAATCCGTTAGCGATTGGAAACTGAATTCATGAAAATGTACCCAAATTGCGTTCCAAATTAAAAATATCGTTTACAGAGTTTTATATTTACCAATTGAAATATGAGAAAATATATTCAGATCACCACTGCAATTCATTATCACCAGTGAAACCGGAAATATGTCCTAAAAATTGTTTTAGGCGCATTAAAAATGCAGCAAAAACAAACAAATATGCTCTCAAAATTGCAATAATAGCTTTTAAAAGCGTACACATAGCTTTATCATTTCGTTTATAGTTTCTATAATAATCATGGACATAATTTTTTACTTTATGCCGCACCGCACATGGTTTTTTTACATTTTTCCATAAACCAGCAAAATCTTAGGGTACGATTTTGCTTAAATATTCAAAAACGGGACTATTCTCTAATTGTGAATTTTATTATAAGGTGTAAATAAATGAACGAAGAATACCGAGAAAATATTGCTATTGCTCAAAAAGTCTTTAAATTTTAAATAGCGGAAATAGAAATTTCTGGAAATAGTGCCGAGAACATCCAAGATTATTCGAGAATGTTAAAAGACATTGTAGATAGCGATAACATGAAACTTAAACAACCCGGTTGGCCATGTCTTTCAGACATTTTGCAAGACCGATGCATGACAATGTTAAAGCGTCTATGAGTTGTTGGTGACAGCTGAAACAGATCAGTATGGACATATTTGAACAAATGGCCGCTAAGTTCATACATGACAGCAAGACCGACACTGTCCCCCATATTTTCATTAATGATCATGTAAATGACAACATACTCATAAATGTCCCCAATACATATTTTCGTTTGTTTCTTCTTTACACGTGTTCTACAATAACAATTTGAGGAATTTGTCGCTCAGAGAGTATTTAATACCAGAAGTTTTAATAGACATTGTAACCAGTGATGGAAAATTCAGTACTATTGTACAATTTTTAGTACTTTTTCATTCTCAAAATACCTCAGTACCCCCACGACATAAAAAGTACTTTTTCAAACGTTAAAAAATTAAATTTTTTCCGGTTTATTAATATTCAACCCATTATATTAAAAAACTTGTTCGAAAACGCTTGATATCTTTATTTGAAGAAATAAAATCTGTTCAAACAGAAGTTATTAGAGAACTATTTATAACTGGTATAAAATTCATTGTTACATGTTGTATACTATATAAGTTGCAATTTGAGATTATACCCAAATCAAATTGTAAGTCCTCAGTATTTTCATATCGAGTGAAATAAGATATATATTCATCGCAGATTGAGCTTCAAAAGCTAAATGAATCTGCAGTTTTACCCCATATTCATAAAAATTTATTGAAGTTAATGTTGGTTTAATGTACGAATTTTGTATGGGAAAATCGGTTTTACTCCACACATCAACTTTACTAATCATTTATGAATATGGGGGTTAGTAATTGAAATCGTATTTTAGCTTTTTCTGTGCATGAAACTAAATTTTTGTCCAGCCACTGGCTTAACTTTATTTCATATTTTCTGCCTTAAGATATGAATAGTTGTTGCTAGTTTAAGATACCTAAATTTTCAAATTTAATAACCAACAATACACTGGAAGTTCCATATTTACAGTGAACATTAATCCGAATATCTTCAAGAGCTCCAATTACATACATCTAGAAAAAACAACGGAAATAGTAAAAAATATATTAATATGTCAAAAATGGTTCCTTTGTATGATAATTAAGAATACCTGAAGTATTACTTAC
>CATQFL010000180.1:0-19228 GCA_956483635.1 Panzeria rudis
ATACGACATTTCTGATAAGCTTCTAATCTTAGATCCGAGTTTTCTGCGACAAATTCCTTAAAAGATTCGTCAGAATTCGTAGAGTTTTTAGAATTTTCTTGTTAACCACTCATTTGGACCGTCTTCGCATACGAATTCGGCATCTTGTGCGGACTTTCTGCCCTACTTCGGACCGAAAGTACGTGTGTCGACAGCAAAAGAAACCCAGTGAACCTTTTATGCCGACATGTCTGACATCAGGAAAAATATGTTTGTAAGCTGAAGACAGCCCAGCACACAAAAAGTCAAAACGTTTGAAATACGATATATCGCTTATTTACTCAAACAGCGGACACAAAGATTTTGTCTTCTATGATATTTCGAACCACGGCGTCATTTACTAAAGATTCTGTGTAATACGAATTTTTACGAAATATTTTGCAAATCTGGTACATAAACTAATATTAGAAGTTACATAGCTTTCATATTTAACAAATGACAGCTTACAAATATACACCAAATGAAAGCTTGGAAGGTTCCCTATAAAATAAAAAATTGAGTACCGCTATATTGTCCAGTCTTTAAGATAGTGATGTTTTTACGTAAAAAGCCAAGCGAAAAATGCTTAAAGCTCCATTTCACTCATAATGGGTTAATGGCTTTGAAAATATTGAAAGTATTTCATACAATAAACGCATACATTTTAAAATGAAATCTACTCCAGCATGATTTAATATATTATTTAATATATAAATAAAGGTACATAAGCTTTTTTAATGTAACACTGACGATTATGTGTTAAAAATAAAGAACGAAAATACTGTTTATACTCTCTTCATACAAACTGATGTATCGGAATTGTATGGTGTTTTGCATCAAATATTTGAAAAATAATAAGAATTATAACTTTTTTAAGAAATTGTTGTAGCTCGCAGTTATGCGTATTGAGCGTGCTTCAATATTCAGTTTAATTAATAAAATAACAGCGTAGGGTTGCACTTCTAAATATTTAAAAGTTTTGCGAACTTTGTTAAATAGTTTAAATTGCAAAAAGTTTCATCAAACAAAAAGTTTATTGTAGTTTCTTAATTTAATTGAAGCGGAAGGGCAGGAACGATATGGAGAGCATTATCCGTTCAGAAATTTCTTATTTCCTTTCAAAAAGTCATTCTCATAACAACCGTGAAAGCAAATGTAACGCTCAATCCACAAAAATTTAAAAAAAAATCTAAAAATGTTATTTTATATTAGGATCCATTGAATTAGTGAATGAGGCGAAAACTATAACACCTTCTCATATTTCTATTAATTAAATTGGTAAAGTTAAAAAAAGAAAATGAAAATCTCAAAATGTACACTCAGAATGAGAATCCCCATGGATATTATTTCAAAAACTTGTTTTCATATGAACACTAAAAAATTATTAAAACTTTAATGTTCGATTTGTGTTTTTGTGGGATATAAAAAAATAAATATCGTGAAAGCTTAAGCTTTTGTCGTGCGTGAGCGCGCGTGATAAAGTCATATTTGATCGCGAGCGTGCGTGATCGTGAGTCTTAAAATTTGCTGTGCGTGAGCGTACGTGAAAAAAATATTTTTTTCGTGATCGTGCGTGATCGTGAGCGAAAACTCACTCACGCGCACATCTCTAGTTTAAATAAAGTCAACTTAAGTATTTTATTTTCAGACCATTATAACAAGTTTACTTATCACATCATATTTTGTTAGTATGAACATAAGTATGTATGTCTATTTCTATTGTATTTTTTATGAATAATTAACTGTTGTGTAAGATACTGGCTTTAAACAATCCAAATAAGTTTATAACTAGAATTAAATATGATTACTTCTTACATTTCCACTTCATTCTCATAGGTTTTAAAATAATTTTCTGTACAAAATAACAACCACGTCGACACAAATAAATTTCTTCCGTACGTAAACATTTTTCTGCTTTACACTTGATACTTCACGAGCAGGGTTGTCAGCAAAACAAAAAAAAAAATTAAATTCGTTGTCAACATGCCTTACAAATATCCTATTCCATTAACAATTTTCTGAAAAAAAGGTACATGTGTCTCAATAATTTTTTTCTTCATAAAATGATAAGTTAATATATAAAATTTAATTAACAAACTCCAAGGAGGCTTTATACACTCATAGAAAAATGTATCTTCGCATTTATGACGCCCTGTCATCAGAATTCTTACATCAATGCCATGCTAATATCATTAAAAACAAAAATAGGCATCAATCTGAATACAAACGTTATAAACATTTTTTTGAATAGCTTAAGTGTTCTATGCCAGTGTTGCCAGTATATGTTTTTTTAACAGGCCACTGCGTGCAAAAGAAAATATCTGGGAAGCACTGCTGTCTCATATGTTTCGTTTTAACCAACACAAAATGTATATGTATCTGTCCGATTTTCTCTACGTTCCTATTTCAATGACTAAACTTTTTTTATTTTTTTTGGGACCAGCACTCAGTCGATGAGTGCATTGTGCCGGAACTAGGAAAATTGGTTATGGGAAGGAGAATAGAGGGAGTAGTGTCTGTGAACATTTGATTTGAACTTTCCCACACTGAAAGTGACCGGACAGACCTCTGCGGGAATTTATTGCACATACGAACTGTTCGGCCAAAGTACGAAATCTCTCTGTAATGCGTAGTGCGGTTCGCTGGCAGATCGACCACAAATGGATGTGCTCTTAATGAAAATCGTGTTGTGCGCAAAAATTATAGGGTTTCGGGAAAAAGTTCCCTAATTTCATTAGAACACATTCCATTGTAGTATCGATAGAACAGCGAAACACACCCCACATTGCTTCGATGCTCCAGTGAGTCAATAGAGTTGGCTACCCTACTCTCACCGATAAGCTTCTTCGCGCTCTCCTGTACGCGGTCGAGTAACTTCAAAATAGTTTTTGAAGCACCGGCCCATACAGGAGTTGTATTCCATTTTCGGTCGGATGTTGGTGGTATAAATATTAAGGAGATCAGATGGAGTGAAGTAACTCATTCACCGTCTCAAAAATCCGAGGCACTTTAATGGTTCTTTGTCGACTTGAAAAATGTGATCATTCCATCGAACATCACATTGGATTTTCATGCCAAGAATATCAAGAGCTTTTGATTCCTCAATACCAATACCGTCCATAATTACAGATGAAGCAGCATGTTCGGTCATACGCCTGTGCGTAAGCACACAATATTGGGTTTTACGAGCGTTAAATCGACCCTATTCGCCTGACCCCATTTGGAGATTGTAACAAGATCACGATTAAGTGTATCATTCATGATTTGCCTCTTGGCCCCAATCTCCGATAAGCTTGGTCTATTGATGAATGAATAAGAATGGCAAATGCTGCTATCATCTGCGAAAAAGTAGATAGGGTGGCAAGTTTGACAGAGAAGGTCATTGAGAAAGATAAGAAACAGGGTAGGAGAAAGAACGGAGCCCTGCGGTACCACTGAATTAATCTTGAGCTCATTTGATGAGATCCCATCTAAAACAACTCGTATAATACGATCCCTGAGAAAGTTTGATATGAATCGAGAGAAGTCATCACCGACACCAAAAGCAACAAGTTTTGACAAAAGTGCCTCATGCCACACTCTATCAAACGCTTTGGAAATATCTAGAGCCACCACCTTACTTTCGCCGAAATGATGTATGGAGCGGCACCACTTTTCCGAAAGGAAGGCTAGTAAGTCAACCGTAGAGCGTCCCCTACGGAAGCCATACTGCCGGTCGCTGACTAAACTGTTGGACTCCAAATACCTCACAAGATGGAAATTTACCATACTTTCCATCACTTTGGAAAGTGCAGAACAAATCGCGATTGAGCGATAATTTTCAGGGTTACTAGCCTCTCCCTTTTTTGGGATTGGCGTTACATTGGCAACCTTACAACATCTTCGAAATTCACCAGCATTGTACAAAATGCTGAAAAAGGCTGCCAAATGACGCGCTAGCGTCGAAGAGCACTGCTTCAAGACCAGTGCTGGAATACCATTCGGCCCAGGAGACTTATTTACGTTGAGCCCCGCTTAAACCTTTTCAACTGCACGGAGGGATTTTTCCCTCCGTTTTGGCATCACTGGTCAATGATATGACAGAACTGACATCGATACGATGCTAGTTATTATATATTATTAATGTGTAAAATATATATAAAAGAAAAAATTTTTTTTTTGTAATTTGTATTTGAATACAAATTTTGTTGTTTTATTTTAATTTTTTGTATCTAAACGCAATTTTAGAAAGTTAGAAAAACATGACACTGGGTTGTTGTGCACTCATCACCACACAGAAAAAATTATCACCAAAAAATTTTTAAATAACAGTTTGTCTAAAAATAAATTTAATTTTCAGTATATGTTGTCCATAATCTATGAATTGTTTGTTTGACTTTTACTTACAACGCAAACAACAAAAAAAAACAATAAAAACTGTGTCGTAAAAAACCACCCCGATGACGACATACACACAAATAACAACAACAACAATCATAGCAAGAGGAATGCAATTGTACCAAGTTTGTTTACAAAAGATGTTTGAGTCAATGGATTAGTTAATGTTGTTGCGTTAATTCTCATTCATTTTTTTAAGTATTTAGATAAACATTCGGACTTGAACACATTTAACAAAGTGAAATCTCATTAATGCTTATGGATGATGATTATGACACAGACAAAAATTTTGTTTGTATTTTTGTTTGATTAAGTAAATTATTTTGCTTAATAATTGTTAGCATTTTTAGACTAATTGTTTATTAAATTCAGACAGAAATATCGTTTGATATTTTTCAGAAAATACAGTAAATACTATTGTTTGATTTAGTAAATTGTTTTGTTTACAAATATTTTTAGACAAATTGTTTTATAGATTAAAAAAATTTGATCACTGAAAAAACAGGTTTTTTCAATTAAATTGTTGAGGTATTTTTGCCTATACTTACAAATTCGTTTGTAGGTCCGTTCATAGACAAAATATTTACTATTTCATTGAATTCCTTTACAGAAAATGAAATTTTGTTTTTTCTGTGCAGGGCAACCAAAAAATAATATATCATGTTTTTTCTGGATGTGCTAGAAACATATAAGGTAGTTATTTATCCGCTTCAGAACTTTTTAAGAATTTTGGTATCGATTTGTTAGAGTATATTTTTGCATATTTTACTTTTTGTCGTAAAGCTTTTGTTATATTGAAAATAACTTTAGTTTTGTTTTTACTTGTAACTAAAAATCGCTAATTTAAAAATACAGATCCCCTCAGCTAAAATCTAGGCTGAAGGAATGTACTAAACAGCTGAAAACTCTACTAGAATATCAAAAAAACCGCTTCTCTTCAAAACTTTCTGAATGGGCTTGACGCAACACCTCAAACAGACTATTTGCTATGGAGAGCAGCCCGAGGCCTCAAAAGACCAGTGATATATAAGCCTCTATTGCGTGCTTCGAATGAAGACTGGGCAAGAACTGACACTGAAAAAGGTAATCTGTTTGTAAACCACTTGCAGAAAATATTTACTCCAAATACGTCTGATACTATAGTTGAACTGCCACCACCTCGCTATACCAGATGCTACTTTGAGGTTCAATATTCGTGAGATTGAACACTATATTGCGGTCTTAAACTCGAAAAAAGCTCCAGGCGCTAATAAAATAAGCAATAAAATACTCTTAGAGCTACCCTATACTGCAAAACGGATAATTCTGTTTATTTCTAACAATATTTTGCGCCTCAAATGCTATCCCGCAGAATGGAAGGTTTCGTTGATTACTATGATACCTAAGCCAGGCAAAGATCATACGAAGGTGGAGTCCTATAGGCCTATAAGCCTATTGTCTAACATGTCAAAACTTTTTGAAAATCTAATTATGAGTAAGCTAAAACCCATACTGAGTCGTACTGGATGCATTCCTGACCACCAATTCGGTTTTAGGAGACAGCATAGCACGATTGAACAAACACATAGACTCGTGAACGTGGTTAGAAAAACCTTAGAAGAAAAGAAATATTGTGCTCCGCTCTTCATCGATGTTTCTCTGGCATTTGATAAAGTATGGCGCGAAGGTTTAATACAGAAACTAAAGCAAACCCTACCCGAAAACATCCTTAAACTTTTAGAAAGCTACTTAACTGAGATAAAATGTGTTGCTAAAGAAGGTAATTTTCTAAGCCCTCCGCAACCCATTGAAACCGGAGTTCCTCAAGGCAGCATCCTCGGTCCTGTATTATATCTGATATATGCCTGTGACGTGCCGGTCAGCAGTAGCATACACATAAAAACATTCGCTGATCATACACCTTTTCTAAGTGTTCACAAAAGCCATCAAGAAGCCAGCCGCAAACTGCAAGATTATATACCCCAGTTGGAACAATGGCTAAAACAATGGCGGATAAAAATTAACGAACAAAAATATCTATACATTACTTTTACATTGTGCAAAGAAACCTGCCCTCCTATACAAATAAATAACCAAACTATACATCAACACGCTGAAGTAAAATATCTCGGTGTTCATCTTGATCGTCGTCTAACATGGAAGTCACACATAAATGCAAAGGTGACCCAAATTAAATTAAAAGCGGCTCAAATGAATTGGCTCATTGGAAGGAACTCTACTCTAAGCCTAGATTGTAAACTTCTTCTATACAACTCCATTCTGAAACCAATATGGTCCTACGGAATCCAGTTATGGGGCACTGCCTCGGCATCAAATGTAGAAAGAATTCAAAGCCAACAAAATAAAATACTCCATACGATTACAATAGCCACATAGTATTTCAGAAACAAGCGAATTCATAAAGATCTAGATATGCCGCTGGTTAAGACAGTGTTTTCTAAACACGTGACAATATACATAAAAAAACTTGAGTTGCACCCAAATCCCCTAGCCCGAAACATCATTAACTTTAGAGGCCACACTTGGCTGAGAAGGAGGGTCACTCTTGCTCTCAGCCGAACACGAGAGACGTAAACAGCCAAAGAACCAACCGCTGAAACAAATATTTTTGTCTGGCATTGGCTGGACTTAAAAATTAAAATTTTTGATTTTGATTACTTATTGGTAGTTCAATTTTATTGAAGACACAATAAATAAATAATTATAAGCGGAAAAAATATTTAAAAATAGAAAATGTATTCTAACGACTTTTTATGTGTAGTTGAAAAATATAACAACGCTGTGAAACACACATTTAACGCAGGGTCCTAGGATAATTACTCGCTGATCAGCGGGTCAATATTCATGATATTTTTGAATCGACTTTTATTTTTAGCCCTCGATCAAAAAAAAAGATGGCTGTTATAAGTTTTTAATGCGTTTCCGTGTATCTGTGTGTCTGCCTGCGCCATCGCAGTTTCCAATCGACTGGACCGATTTTGATTTATTCATTTATTTTTGTTTGAAAGGTGAAGGAGGAAAGCGGTCTGGGCGTTTAGAAGTTATCAGTTCTTTTCTCGCTGTATCCTCTTCAAAATGTGTGGCACCGTATCTCCCACACTGCTGCAGCGATTTAAATAAAGTTTTTTTTGAAAGGTAACTTGATCTTAATTATTCTAATATATGTATGTTTGAGGAAAATCGGCCTAGGCGTTTTAAAGTTATCATTCATTTTCTCACGATTTTCTTACGTTCTACGCAAAAATATAAAGAAGAAAAAAATATATTAAGATTTTCCTCGAAAAAAACAAGCTTGAGTGCTTTGTCGCGAACGTGATAAAAGTTGAATTTTCGCTGGAAATTCCCATATAAATATGGGTATCGATTGCCGAAACAGTGGATGGCAAAATAAGAAATTTTAGATGTTAACTTTAATAAAGAATTGGTTTCCTTTTTGGTCTTACTTAAGTCAGATAGTTATTGTTAACACATTTAGCTACTTTTGGATATTGAGTTTTAACCAAACTGCCTCGCCATAGTTTACGAACGAGTGCATTGTAAGCAATATGCCTATAATTTTACGTAAAATATATTAATAAGGGAAAAACAGTAGAGCAATTCGGAATCAATTTCGTCCATTTTCTAAAGTGTGTCTTCGGACTTTGATGTAAGTTTATACATTGATACATATTTGCTGTATAACACGCACAACACACGAAATATGTTCCTAAATTAACAAGATAAGCTGTATGAGTTCGCTAATGTGATTATTTTTCTGTCTTTTACAGTATATGTATTTTTAGAGCATATGTTTGGTTGCTCTGCTCACCATCATTATTATGACAGAGCTAATAATAATATATACAAGTCTTTTTAAAAACTAAACTAGTACAGCATACATGCTTAAACAAAACATTGAAGCAAACGATAGTATGACAGTTTTTCATTATATTGATGACACTAAGTCATTACATGTGTCATCAACATAAAAAAAATGAGAGCAAATAGAGTAAAGTGCCAGTAAACCATAAAAACATAAGCTATAAACACATTCACGACAGCAGGCTACACGGCTACAAATGTCGCTGGCTACAAATGTCGCCATGTAGCCAGCTACTTAATTATTTTGAAAACGACAGCTACATAGTAAACAGCTGATCCTGAAATTTTACGTTTTAATAAATGTATACAAAAAAAATATTTTTCGTACTTGTGTTTTTTAAATAATGGCTGAAAAAGATTTTGTGAAATTTATAGAAGCCATTACTAAAATAGCTCATATAACGAATACGGTATATGAAGCAACAAAATTTACTGCAAAAAGTAACCGAAGGTGGTGGGTTCGCCCGGTAAATCTTACTAGAGATGAGGAAAGTATCTACAAAACTTGTGTTCAACAATTAAAAAACAAGGACGAAGAACATTTCTATAAGGCAACACGAATGAATGTAGGTAATTTCAATTTATTGTTGACGTTATTAAAAGAAAAACTGGAACGGTTTTCAAATAGAAAAGCTGTAGATGTCGAGACGCGCTTGGCGGTAACAATAATGTAAGAAAATTTAAGTGTTATTAGTATATTTAGTAAAGATACGTACAATTTTCAGATACTTAGCACAAGGATGTAATTTCCAAATTCTTGCTTGGGCTTTCAAGCTTGGTATTTCCACAGTGCGCAAAATTGTTTATGAAACATGCGATGCGGTTTGGAGTGAGTTACAGGCAATTTATGTAACGCCTCCTAATATCTGCGAATTCGAAACCATAGCGGACAAGTTTTACGTGAAAACAGGAATGCCAAATTGCGTAGGAGCTATTGATGGCAAACACGTACGCATAGTTTGTCCTAAGAAGAGCGGTTCTTTGTACTATAACTATAAAAAAACATTTAGCGTCGTATTAATGGCGGCTTGTGATGCTAACTATGTTTTCACATTCATTGATGTCGGAGCTTTAGGTAGCCAGAGTGATGGTGGTGTACTTGCTAGAAGTAGCTTTGGAAAAAAATTGTTGTGCAACACTTTGGAAGTTCCTCGCAATGCAAACTTACCTGGTACTTCAATCAATTTTCCATATTATTTTGTCGGGGATAACGCATTCCCATTAAAAGACAATTTAATGCGACCATATCCGGGGCATAACTTACCACAAGATAAGGACAAGTTCAACACAATTCTATCTAAGGCTCGAGTGCATATAGAAAATGCTTTTGGCATTTTGGCCAATAGATGGAGGGTTCTACATACGACAATTCATATGTCCCCGAAAAATGTAGACAAAATTATCTTGGCTACAGTAGTACTTCATAACTTCTTAATGCTGAAAAATGACAGGAACTATTTCACTGTTGAGCTCGTTGACCACTCAGTTGACAACCGATACATTCAAGGTCAGTGGAGGAACGAAATAAATGCTCTGCCATCATACCAACCTAGATCGGCTAACCGCTCATCCACAACTGCATTTACTAAACGAGATATTTTAAAAGATTTTATTCAAAATAATTGTGTGTAATATACACATGGTTTTATTTAAAAAATATATACATACATATACGAGTATATAAAAAAACAAATAATGAAAAATTAAGTATTGTTCTACAATAATAAAAAAAATTTTTATGTTTATAAGAAATAACTTTCTTATAAACAATAATTGCTTATAAGAAAAAACCGCACATAAGAAACAATTTTGTGGAATTTCTAAAGTTTCTTATATTTGATATGTACTGCAAATCGTTTTGTGATTTTGCTATGACTGAAACTGTTGTATTTTTTTAAATTAAAATCAAATGAAATGAAAATCATTGCAGTTTTCTAAACACATTTTCTAAACATAAAATAATTCTTAAAAAATATTAAAGCTGCTATTACATTGTCTAAGTTTTCGTCTGATTTCAATACGTAAAAGTGAAAAATGGTGTATAATACACAATATTCAGTCTTTTGTCTGAGCTCAGTTGAAAATAGAACTTATTCTATTTCCATCTAATATGCAAATATGAGTTTTAAATGTCATATTCTTAGTTAGATTTTGAAGTCAGATGAAAACTGAGACAGTGTAAAGACGGCACAAGGCACTTGATGAGATCACTTAATTTGTACAACATATTTCTTATATTGTCGTGGTCGCTTTGGAATAAAATAGTTCAATTTCTTCAAACACTAAATTTGACACTTTTGCTTCAAGCCTATTAGTGATATGCTGTGGCATGTTGGCCTCTTTAATTTTCTTGGCTAAACTTGCAAAATGTGCAGCTGTGGAATCCTGTTCCTCTTTCATTCTAGCAAATGTTTCACAAGTTTCTGTTATGGTTGATGCAGCCAAATCTAAAAAGTCGTTGAACTTTTCACTGTGATTCATCTAAAAATAGAAATGTTAAAACAATTAGGATAATTAGCAAAAACAAAAAATAGCTTATATACCGTTTTTGCTTTCTTGCTTGTTGAGCATTCGCGCTCGGCAGAAAAGCAGCCATCTATTGAATCCATATCAACGGCGACAGTAATGTCTTCTTCATCATCATTATGTATATTTCCCACAGTACTAAAAAGTGAAACCAATATTACTTTTATATTTCTGTTAAACTTGCACAAACTACTTACTGCCTGCAACTTGTTACTTTTTCTAGAAAGCATAAGGCCTCAAAATATTTCCATTTCTTTTTTGGGGTTTCGGCACTACTGCCGGAAGCAATCTGTTGCATTCTTTTGCAACGTTTATAGGAATCCCGAAGCCCTTTCCACCGCTTTTTGCATTTCAATTCTGTAAAAGTGTGTGCAATACTTATAATTACAATTTAAAAAATAATCATTACAATTATCTTACCACTTAATTTTACATTTGCTGCAACTTCTTTCCAGGCGTATTCCTTTTTTCGTACATTTTTGTAGTCTACCTGGCCTAAATCATACAAAATTGCACGGCTGCGCACCTCTTCAATTAAAATTTCATCTAAGTCCATCTTTTTCCTAAAATAAAACAAAAACGTCCATAAAAACATTAAAAATTACAAATATAAAAGAATAAAACACTTACCATTTTCAATTAATCAAAACTATTAAAATACAAACAGCTGTTGCAGCAATGCATTTATGTATATTACAGTGGTGCATATTTTGCGCTTTTACTTTTTTAAAGTTACCTGCTTATTTTTAACACTTAAAAAACCTCTTAAAAAGAGCCTAAGAAAACTGTTAAAAATTGTTTGTCGGTCACGCCTAGTTTGGGGTGGGCGGGCCTGCAAAGTTGAAACTATATCCGATATATCTTCTTAACTATAACGAGCACAGTAACGAACTATATATTAAATTAAAGCTTATAAAAATATCTTTCCAATAGTTTAGTAAGCACTTCGAAACTTCGACCCAAAATAGGTAAAATTGGGGGGGGGGGGGGGGGGAGGGGGGGGGGTGTTGAATTATATGCCCGACTTTTTTAATTATCTGAAATATCGAGAAAAATCATGTATATAGGTACATACTTTATGTATGTATTCTAAAACCAATGGCAATAAGCTTTCTTTTGATATATAATATACTGGAGTAGGTAAAACATAAAAGAAATAAATGTGCAGAAATATAGGGCGAAAAGTTATCAACTTTACTGCACACTCGCTCGAATGTAGGCGTGGCTGACAAACAATACCACCAATTTTGTAATGAAAATTAAAGTATTTTTTAATGCTGGAACTTTGAGAATGATCGGCGTGGTGCACATAAACGAGACTTAAGACCAAGGCGAATTGACAGCCAGGTGGTGTTACTACGGCAGCTAAATATATTTTGCTAGTGTCAAACTCCATATAAATAAAAATTTGTTGTTTACATTTTTTATACTAAGTTTAACATATATGCGGCCAAACGATTTGAATACGGCGAAGTGAATTCGCCACTGACATTACCTCGTATGGATTCGCTTTGACATAAATGCATGATTCCAGACAAATACCAGCATCGTTGAAAATTTTAAAAGAACTCTTGAGGCAGTAGCTTTTGTAAGTTTTTTTGGATCTCTTTTGGTTCCAGAGTTACGGGGTTCAAAACTTTAATTTTTTTTATTGGCTATAACTCCTAGAACTCCTAGAATATATGCTTTTATTTGGTGTTTACTTGAAAGCTGTCACCGCTAAAATACGTAAGTTATGATACTTAAAGATGAGTCTAAGAGTTAAATGAGTTATTTAAAGCATTTGGAAATGATACCTATATCGTTTATATTCATTCTATATTGTAGGGCTTATGATCAATAATATATTAAAGTTTTGAACGCCGTAATAACGCCGTATATAACAATAAAACAAATGAATTTATTTATTTAAAAATTCTTGATGCATATATATTATAACATTTAAATTTTGTAATTTTCTTTTTTATTTTACAATAAAAAATATTTCTAATCACTAATTTGCTTTACATATTTTGATGTATTGTTAACACTGTTTTTGTTTTGTAGCCAACAAAAATAGAAATTAGTTTAATTTGACTACACCACAGAAGTAGCATGGACAACAACCTGCAGTCGTGTAGCCGTGCAGTCGTGAAAATAATCATTTTCATATACACACATGTATTCTATTTTTGACAGGTTGTAGTCGGTAGCCTGCTGTGGCGAATGTGTTTAATGCAATACTCTTGATACAAAAGAAATAAAAGAAGTTGTAGCAGAAACTATCTGTTTAGCTTGTTCTACATCAGTTATGTTTTTTTTAAGTTAATTAAATAGTACGCAGAAAAAAAATCATTTTTTAATCAAACACCAAACTCTCAACTGTAAGTTTGTTCAAGTTAGGTCAAGTTTGTTCAAGTTTGTAAATTCAAATGCAAAAATTTTTAATAATTTATTTGAAAAAAAAAACATTACCGGAGTTCGGGGTTTGATGCAAATGGTCTTGCGAAAGTGCAAATGCAAAATATCGTAGCTTTCTTTTATTTTATTAAATTTTGCTTATATTGTTGTTGGATTTCATAAAAAAGCTACGATATTTTGCATTTCCACTTCTGATTTTTTTCAATCAAAATATTTTTTACGGAAATTTAAAAAACAAATCAAATAATTTCATGATTTTATCAGGTTACAAACATTGGCGATAGCAAAAATGAAATCAAATAATAAGTCAAACAAAAATATTTACCAAACAAAATAGACACAATCGGGTGTGTTTTGTATTCCATGCGGAATTAAAATGTGCGGAACTAGCAAAGCATTGTTGTTGCAAATTATAATTTATAAGAACTATATTGTAGTAATTCCGCACATTTTAATTCCGCATGGAATACAGAACATATCCGTAGAATAAAAATT
Organism: Panzeria rudis; assembly: GCA_956483635.1. NCBI lineage: Eukaryota > Metazoa > Arthropoda > Insecta > Diptera > Tachinidae > Panzeria > Panzeria rudis. Next base: position 13,678 of record CATQFL010000180.1, read on the forward strand.
TAAAATCAATTTCAAAAACATGTTGATTTAAATTAAACCTATTATATTTTTTTCTGTGTATCGCATGGTGTATTTGGGTGTGAAACTTATATTCATTTTTTCATAAGTAATTCAATTAGTGATGACTGACATTACAAGTCCAAAAATTTACGTTATGGAAATTTTATAACAACACAAAATTCGATATAAAATTTGGCCATGTATGACACAACTAAGGAAATTAATTCTGAAAACCGTAATCTGTTGATAAGTATTGTTGTTGAACATTTCTATTCGAAAGACATTTTCATGCGAACACAAACAAGCTACGACATTGGACATCAAATTTAAAAAATTTTCCTAGTGAAAAACTATCCTTTTACCACAGGGAGAGACGTGGAAACATAAACACTAAATATATGTATATTACAGCAAAAAAGTTGACATCATATTGATTAAAAGTGACATGGGGTCAAAAACAAAGACACTTGACATAACATTTATTTCAACTTACATGATTTTGTCATTAAATGGATTCCAATTCGTCATTTCTTTAATTGGGAGTGTCATTGCATTCATGACAGATTTGTCATCATTGACATTGATGACCAGGTGATGTAAGTGTTGAGATCACAATCATGAAAAGTGTCATTGAGTCAAAAACGAAGTGTACAGGTGTCCGCGGATCTACAACAATATAAAAACAATAGGAATTTTGTTTCTATATTTATTATTGATGGGATCAAAAGCAAAGGGGTACAAGTGCAAAAAGAAAATTATGATTAATTAAGCTTCAAAGTTTTTTGCTGCCATGCATTTCATACAAAATATGTAAACCATACATACATACCGTCTTTTGAGTTCATCGTACAGGTTTAAATTTTTGTAGAGTGATAGATATTGGTATTAAGTGTTGATTCCTGCATATAACACAATTTTTATAGTTTTACACTTGTACCCCTTTGCTTTTCACCCCCTCAATTTTTTGTGTCAAAAGCGGGCATGTTTTGCAGGTCTTTATTCTTTTCTTTTGTTCGAAGTGCTGCCAGTTTAGCTAATTTGTAACACAATGTATAGATTTTTAATTTTATTATGTCAAATAGTTATTATTAACACATTTAGCTACTTTTGGAAATAACAACAAGGGAAAAATAGTAGGGAAATTCCGAATCAATTTCGTCCATTTTCTAAAGAGTGTCTTCAGATTTTGATGTAAATTTGCACATTAATAGCACCAAGAAAAAAAAGGATGAGGTTTTAAATTTGTTCTCATTTCGATTTTAAAAGAATAATTTAATGTAATTTGGGAGTAAAACTTTTTGAAAGCATCAAATCTTCAAAAATTGTTGTATTCTCATCATTTTACCCACGTTTTCTGTTGAAATTTTAAAAAATAATGAGTCTAATAGTTTTTCTCCTTAGCAGAAAAACGTTACCTCTAGATTAATTTAGATCTGCCATCCTCAACCCTGAACATTTTTGGTAATGACTAAAAACAGAACCCTGGGAAATTAAGAGGCAAAGTTAATCCGATAATGATAAGATAGGCTGAGGGGATGAAGTTTTGTGTAAGTGTGTGGTCACAATATTGGATGAGTGGTCTCATGATAAATCTAAAGAAGCTACAACGTGGATCATTTAGCTGGGCACACCTTTTACTACTCCGAAATCAATTAAATTAAAGATATCTTGTCAATCCATTGCCCAGTAGGTAGGCTCTTTACTTGAACTTATATCCAAACCCATTTTGTTCTGCTGTTTACGTAGAAAAATTAAGTTGATGTTAATTTACCCTTGTTCATTGGAATATTAATCATGCAAATTCGTTCACAAGCAAATACGTTCGAAATAATCATTTGTTACACTTACACTTTTATTGTTTACAAAGAATTTATCTTAAAAATATTTAGATAATTCTATGGTCACAAGCCTTAGCTGCTTAAGTTTAGTTAGGACAAAGTTGAGTTTGCTGACCGTTCGTGTTTATTTGTGTGTGTATAAATGTACTTACTATCAACTTTTATTGTTTTCAACTTTTTTAAAGCGGTTATTATCTATAAAAGTTTGAAAGAAAAATAAACCACCGTCGCACAGTGGCGCCATTTGACTTTTTTCGTTGCAAAAATCATATCTTTTGAACCGAACAAGATAATCGAATAATTTAAATTGCATGTCATAGATAATTGTTCAACCTATAAAATGAGCGGTTGGAGTGGACGCTACACCTTATAGGTGCTTACTTATGGGTTTTCAAAGTTAAAATTTGTGAAAAAATCCAAGTTTTGGTAACAAAAAAATTTTTTTTAAGAATTTTATATTTTTTTGTAGTTCTTTTGTAAGCTTTTCATGTTTTAAGATATTACCTAAAAAATTACAACAAAAGATTTTTTTTTTAAATGATTTTTTCAATTTTCTGTAAAATATTCATTTTCTTGGTAAGACAAAGTATGTCTAAAATACAAATCATTTCTAAACTCTAATTTTTTTCTAACTCATCTATTTTATGGTAACAAAATCAAATTATTTTTACCAATCTTATATTTCTTAGTTCTTTTGAAAGCTTTTTCTGTTTTAAAGTTATTAGCCAACAAATTAAACAAATTTTTTTTCAATTAATTTTTTGAATTTTCTGTAAAATATTCATCACAATTCGTAACAGAAGGTATATCTAAAAGACTAATCATTTCTAAAGTATAATTCCATTGTAGTTCTTTTCGTGACTTCACATGCCGCAGGGAAGAAATAAGTGGATCGGAAGATGCTGCTAACATGTTGAAGAGGTCCTCATTTTGCCTCACCCTTGATGCTTTGAACGTGTTCTGCAATCTATATTTTTTGTAAAATTTGTTAAGAGACTCCTGCGCTTCTTCAGAAAGCTCTCCAATTGGCAAAGACTGGTACTCAATTATATCTTTGCCATGCGCCAATATTTTATGGACGGTCGGGGTCAACTTCTTCTGTGGATAAATTTTTGCTAAAAGAGATGCAGTTTCCGATGCATATTCTCCAAATTTTGTAGAATTAACACTTTCTTGGCAGTTTAAAACATTCAAGATCGTTCCCAATCTTTTGACGATTTCATTGTCAATTCCAGTGATTCTACTTACTGCCTCATCATTTGCAAAAAATCTCCTTGAAGTGTTTCCATCGTTTGAGTTACCGTATCCACACTTGGGGCAGTCTACTTTTAGTCCAAGTTGTTTCCAAAAAGCATTCTGTATTTGCTTCTTTCTGATCTTTTCCTTATCCTTAATTGATGTATTTTCATCGATGTTTTCATCTTGTTGTGGTAGGGTATACGCCAGTTTTAGCAAGAACTCCATACACCTTATCCTTGCGTGCAATGGTGACATTCCATATTCGTAATTCTCCTCGTTTGTAGAATCGTTTAAATTACCGAAGTTCTTCTGACTCTTTTTGCAAATCGGGCATGTCAATGTTGAGGTTGTTCCTGTCAGTTCGTTTACGACTTTTCCGTCAACCATGGTCAGGTGGAACTCGTAACTACATTCAATATATTTTCCTTCTCCAATTTGCAATTTTGTATGCTTAATCTTGCTTATTTGTTCTTCAATGTCCTTCACCGTGGTCCTTATGAGTTCTGCCGATTCCTTTGCAAACTGAAACATTATTGGTCGGCAATAATGCACTGATGACGGTCGATGATTTTTCCAGTGTAGGGAAACATCAGATTTTAGCCGCAATGGAACAACAGATGCCATAAACATATTTCCGTCAGATATTGTAGTGTCATCGGAAGATATCCTTTGCTTATAAACGCTTTGTCCGGATGATCCATCGCAGCCCCATTTGCTGATCAATGTTAGTTTCTGAGGAAGAATTTCCACCTCATTTTCAGGAAGACTTTCCAACAACCGTTTTGCTGTATGGTCCATAAGATCCTGCAGATTGGCTTTCGCAGAGACTTCCGTAAACTCCGTACGCAATGGTCGTGAATTTATTTTGGCTTGCGTAATATGCTTGTATCCGGGGAAAAGGTCAGCCCGTGTCGCATTAAAGATGCCGTAGTATCTCATATTTCTCTTTGGAAAGTTCTAAGTCCAAAAACAGAGCCAAGGCTTCTTCGGAACTATACTTTTTAATATGTGCGTTTGTGGGAGTGGGAATGCTTTCCTTAATCCTTTTTAGTCGCAGTGGGCTTGCATCAGCAACAGATTTTGTAATCTGCGACCTAACTCGTTCACTATCCTTTATGTATTTAATAGACAGCGCATCCGATAAATCCTTCGTGGTCAAGTCATTGGTGGCATCGGCAAGTTTCCTCTTTCTTGTGAAAATTGAACACTCCTCCATACTTTTTTTTGGCCTTCCTTTTTCTCCTCTGGTTGATGTGGAGGGTTTATCTACTGCCAATATATCCAGGATGGTGTCTTCATTAAGCCAGTCCTCGTATTTGGAGTTGAAGATGTTAATGGTTCGATTGCATTTCACCCATTTTGTCTTAATTTTGGCATGTATCATACAAAGATTATTTTTTATACTTTTGCTTCTCTCAATATTTCCGTATAAGCTATCGAGTTCTTCTAAAGCAGCTTCCGCGAAACACGTTGGTGTAATTGACTTTCTAAACAGTTCAAATAATTTTAAATTGTTCAACGCCATGTTTTCAATACTTGTTTCGCCAACTTTCAGTCGTAGACTAATGCAGGCATTAAGCTTGTGTTTTGCAATATATAGGCCTATGCTACCATGTCTACAAATGTACCTGTTACATGCATACATATGCATTTGGGCTGAATTATACAGTTTTGATATTATGCACGTAGCCAAATGAGATTTGTGCCTACCTGTACCATAAGTCAGTATTGTTCTTCACCATATGTACGCCAAAAATAATTTTTAAGTGAGGTGCGTACCTGCTTATTTCAATGAGTAGTTTTTTGTGCATCTTGTGTCTGTAACGGAATATTAGGACCAAATTTTTCGCCAGAGGCTCTCAGGTAGACAACTGACTCAAAATGCAATTTTCAAACTATTACATCAAAGTAACTGTCAGTCAAGGCATGTAAGGGATGCCCGCCATACAATTTCTGCAACAATGTCTTTTTAACGTTTTTTACCTGTAGAAGCCAAATAGGCACGTAAAGGCAGATAAAACCTTTTGAGTTATGTAAAAGACTAGTTAAAGAACATATTTTGAAAATATGGCGGAGGTAAAAAAAGGTAAATTTTTTTTATTTTCCGTCAAAGTTGAAGAATAGTGAAAAAATGGATAGTTTTTAAATACTGATTTACCTAGAGAAACACAAAGCAAACAGCACAATTTTTTTTATTGTTATACATTTAATAAGCACATCAATCACTAAAAACAAAAAAAAATACTATTCGTTGCCTAGTTTTCGTGATATTACACCTGAAATCGGATCAAACTACCTAAAAATTGTGTGTTTTTTTAAATCCGAAAATTGGTTAACTTTGAACAGTTATGTCTTCTAAACTAAAAATCTGATATTGTTAAGAGTAGCATATTTGAGATCGTTGAAAAGTTTACTATAAGATGGATTCATTTAAAATTTCGCAGGCGCACATGAAAATTTTGATTTTTGCAACC
>CATQFL010000181.1:0-24154 GCA_956483635.1 Panzeria rudis
TGTATGTATGTATGTATGTATGTATGTATGTATGTATGTATGTATGTATGTATGTATGTATGTATGTATGTATGTATGTATGTATGTATGTATGTATGTATGTATGTATGTATGTATGTATGTATGTATGTATGTATGTATGTATGTATGTATGTATGTATGTATGTATGTATGTATGTATGTATGTATGTATGTATGTATGTATGTATGTATGTATGTATGTATGTATGTATGTATGTATGTATGTATGTATGTATGTATGTATGTATGTATGTATGTATGTATGTATGTATGTATGTATGTATGTATGTATGTATGTATGTATGTATGTATGTATGTATGTATGTATGTATGTATGTATGTATGTATGTATGTATGTATGTATGTATGTATGTATGTATGTATGTATGTATGTATGTATGTATGTATGTATGTATGTATGTATGTATGTATGTATGTATGTATGTATGTATGTATGTATGTATGTATGTATGTATGTATGTATGTATGTATGTATGTATGTATGTATGTATGTATGTATGTATGTATGTATGTATGTATGTATGTATGTATGTATGTATGTATGTATGTATGTATGTATGTATGTATGTATGTATGTATGTATGTATGTATGTATGTATGTATGTATGTATGTATGTATGTATGTATGTATGTATGTATGTATGTATGTATGTATGTATGTATGTATGTATGTATGTATGTATGTATGTATGTATGTATGTATGTATGTATGTATGTATGTATGTATGTATGTATGTATGTATGTATGTATGTATGTATGTATGTATGTATGTATGTATGTATGTATGTATGTATGTATGTATGTATGTATGTATGTATGTATGTATGTATGTATGTATGTATGTATGTATGTATGTATGTATGTATGTATGTATGTATGTATGTATGTATGTATGTATGTATGTATGTATGTATGTATGTATGTATGTATGTATGTATGTATGTATGTATGTATGTATGTATGTATGTATGTATGTATGTATGTATGTATGTATGTATGTATGTATGTATGTATGTATGTATGTATGTATGTATGTATGTATGTATGTATGTATGTATGTATGTATGTATGTATGTATGTATGTATGTATGTATGTATGTATGTATGTATGTATGTATGTATGTATGTATGTATGTATGTATGTATGTATGTATGTATGTATGTATGTATGTATGTATGTATGTATGTATGTATGTATGTATGTATGTATGTATGTATGTATGTATGTATGTATGTATGTATGTATGTATGTATGTATGTATGTATGTATGTATGTATGTATGTATGTATGTATGTATGTATGTATGTATGTATGTATGTATGTATGTATGTATGTATGTATGTATGTATGTATGTATGTATGTATGTATGTATGTATGTATGTATGTATGTATGTATGTATGTATGTATGTATGTATGTATGTATGTATGTATGTATGTATGTATGTATGTATGTATGTATGTATGTATGTATGTATGTATGTATGTATGTATGTATGTATGTATGTATGTATGTATGTATGTATGTATGTATGTATGTATGTATGTATGTATGTATGTATGTATGTATGTATGTATGTATGTATGTATGTATGTATGTATGTATGTATGTATGTATGTATGTATGTATGTATGTATGTATGTATGTATGTATGTATGTATGTATGTATGTATGTATGTATGTATGTATGTATGTATGTATGTATGTATGTATGTATGTATGTATGTATGTATGTATGTATGTATGTATGTATGTATGTATGTATGTATGTATGTATGTATGTATGTATGTATGTATGTATGTATGTATGTATGTATGTATGTATGTATGTATGTATGTATGTATGTATGTATGTATGTATGTATGTATGTATGTATGTATGTATGTATGTATGTATGTATGTATGTATGTATGTATGTATGTATGTATGTATGTATGTATGTATGTATGTATGTATGTATGTATGTATGTATGTATGTATGTATGTATGTATGTATGTATGTATGTATGTATGTATGTATGTATGTATGTATGTATGTATGTATGTATGTATGTATGTATGTATGTATGTATGTATGTATGTATGTATGTATGTATGTATGTATGTATGTATGTATGTATGTATGTATGTATGTATGTATGTATGTATGTATGTATGTATGTATGTATGTATGTATGTATGTATGTATGTATGTATGTATGTATGTATGTATGTATGTATGTATGTATGTATGTATGTATGTATGTATGTATGTATGTATGTATGTATGTATGTATGTATGTATGTATGTATGTATGTATGTATGTATGTATGTATGTATGTATGTATGTATGTATGTATGTATGTATGTATGTATGTATGTATGTATGTATGTATGTATGTATGTATGTATGTATGTATGTATGTATGTATGTATGTATGTATGTATGTATGTATGTATGTATGTATGTATGTATGTATGTATGTATGTATGTATGTATGTATGTATGTATGTATGTATGTATGTATGTATGTATGTATGTATGTATGTATGTATGTATGTATGTATGTATGTATGTATGTATGTATGTATGTATGTATGTATGTATGTATGTATGTATGTATGTATGTATGTATGTATGTATGTATGTATGTATGTATGTATGTATGTATGTATGTATGTATGTATGTATGTATGTATGTATGTATGTATGTATGTATGTATGTATGTATGTATGTATGTATGTATGTATGTATGTATGTATGTATGTATGTATGTATGTATGTATGTATGTATGTATGTATGTATGTATGTATGTATGTATGTATGTATGTATGTATGTATGTATGTATGTATGTATGTATGTATGTATGTATGTATGTATGTATGTATGTATGTATGTATGTATGTATGTATGTATGTATGTATGTATGTATGTATGTATGTATGTATGTATGTATGTATTGTTACGAAATGAAAATGCAGATTCAAATGTAACGACACAAACTGACAACCCGATCATTATCTGCTTTATACCCCTAAATCACTGTAATAAAATCAAAACCTGGCAACCAAGTACCACAATTAAACTTGGCATCACTCGAAAACTGCCAATAGAATTCAAAATAACGGAAAATGGAAGTTTCCGGAATCTTCAGGAAACGGTAGCTAGAACCTACAAGATTATTCGAGACTGCTTAATTGCAATTACAAACAGTGACATGAAACTTAAACAACATCAGCTGCAAGAGATGTAAACTTGATAACAGCATAATTTGCTTAAGTTGCGAACATTAGAGTATGTGTGTGTGCGAAGATAAACAAACAGAAGAAAAATCTCATGCATCTACACACGCACATACACTACACTATAGCAAGACCAAATGATCATGCCGTATACTTAAAGATAAAAAGAGACAACTACATTCCAGAAAGTTAGCGAAGTTACCAGAAGGTTTTATAATTTACTATATAAGGGGAGGCTGCCAGACGACAAGGAGAAGTGTGTTTTTAAATTTAGACGAGTAAACATCGCCAAGAATAGTTAGTGTGTACATCGCGTTTAGTTGTACGTGTTTTTAAAGTAATAAATAAAGTGTTACTGAGAATTTATTTGTAAAATAAATATCCGTGTTTTATTTTATTGCAATTCAACGAATCCTGTGAAAATAATAAAACCGTTTTTATGTAAAGGATTAAAAACGTAACAATTGGTGTCAGAAGTGGGATTGCAAAATAAAATAAAAAGGACATTATTAATTAATAAAAAAAAAAAAAAAAAAAAGGACATTATTAATTAATAAAAAGGACATTAATAAAAAAAAAAAAAAAACATTATTAATTAAAATAAAAATTACAAAAGGACAAAAAAAAAAAATAGAAGCCATGAAGTTTGAAGAGCTAAAAGTTGAGCAGCTAAAAAAAGAGCTGAGTAAGCTGGAACTGCCAACAACAGGCAATAAAGTGGAACTTCAGAAGAGGCTGATAGATGAGTTCAAGCAGCGTGGCATCGACATCGGGACATACGAATTTGAGGATAAAGAGGAAATAGAGGTGTGTACTCGTGCCACGACAAGCAACATGGATTTAAGTACAATGTTCGCCGCTATGATGGAAAAATTTCAAGAAGTGAAAACTGATGTGCAAGAAGTTAAAGAAACATCTAGAGTGAACAATGAGAGAATGCTGGCTGGAGTCAAGGATGAATTTCAAGAAACATCGAGAGCTAACGAGCGACTGCTAGCTGAAGTTAAGGCTGAAGTTCAGGAAACATCTAAGGCCACAAATGAGAAGCTAGTGGAAATTTCGGAGGCCATAAATAGAAGAGTGGATGGCATTGAGGTACAAGTCAGCAAATTTGACGAGAAACTCTCAGAACTAGAGAATAAACTCCATAGCCTAGAAATTAGCGGCGTCGAAGTGCATGTAAAAGATGTGGACGAGAAATTGCATGACTTGGAAGCAAAAATTGTTAATCTTCAGTGTCAAGGAGGGCCAGTGAGAGTTATTCCAGAGGCTTCTAGCAGAGTAAAGACGCCTTGTTTCGATGGCAGCGCACCTTTGAACATCTTCAAGTTCCAGTTCGAAACAGTTGCCAGCAAAAACGGTTGGAACAGTGAAGAAAAGGCCATAGAGCTGATTTTGGCCTTAAAAGGAGCCGCAGCAGAAGTACTTGAAACCGTACCAGGGAGCTGCAGAAATAATTTTGATGACATAATGGCGGCACTGCAGCGGAAATATGGTGGCGAACATAAGCGAGATATATACCGTATGGAATTGCGATGTAGAGGACAGAAGCCCAATGAGTCCCTACAAGATTTCGCAATGGAAATCGAGCGGTTGGTGCAACTATCTTATCCTGGCGAAAATCACCCATTGATAGAGCAGCTGAAAATTGATTCCTTATTGCGTGGCATTAGTGATCCTGACGTGAGGTATGCAGTATATGCGACACCGAAACCTACTTTTATAGAAACTGTGGCATATGCTTTGGCACAGGAGACCGCAAGGATAATTTCTAAGCCGCAAGCGTATATGGTCCGAAATCTGGAGGTGATTACCGAGAAAGAAGCTAATTGGGAAAAGGACATCAAAGAGGCAGTAGTACAAGCATTGGCTTTAAATAAAAACAAAGTGCGAATAAAATGCTATAGCTGCGGAGAGAAAGGCCATATCCAGCGCAACTGCAACGCAACAAGAAAGCAAACAAAATCTGTCTCGCCATCATGGAATAATAAATGGAAGAGTCATCAAAAGTCTCGTTGTGATGGCTGTTATCAAGAGCGACAACAGGAGCAGTGTCATCAACCTGAAGCACGTAACGAAGACAGACGGCATAAAGAAATAAGAGAGCGTCTGCGCCTGAAGGAAGCCCGACTAGCTGAGGAGCGTACGAAATTGGCTGTGGAACGAAAACGTTTGCAACGAGAGGCTGAATCATTACGCTTGGAACGGGAGCGCCAAAAATTAGAGCGTGAGAAGCTAGAAATAGAGCTTCGAGAAATTAAACGTCAACAAATGCAAATTTCTGCGGCGCGTGATGGTTTCATAAAAGGTATAAGACAACGTGGTGCCAATGAGTGCAGTATTAATGAACGTAAAGGTAATAAAGGCCCAGGGTATGACGATACACGCTCTCCGATGAGATTTGATGCCACTCCAGCCTCTGCAAGATCTGCGCGTAAAGGAAGTAGTTACAGCTACACTTCGCCCGGTACAAGTAAAGAAGTCTTTAGTTCATCTACCGGCAAAGGAACAGATTACAACAGAAATAGTCACCTGTACTCAGTTAATAATTATAATCGAGCAGTACCCAGTGGATGTGGTACACACGCTTATAGCACGGAAAAGAGACTGTCATGGGATAACTACAAGTTGGAAGCAGAGATCCGTGGTATCATCGAAAGGATGAATGACGTCGTACACATGATAGAGCAGTACATTGGACGGAAGACAAAAATTAAGTTTGAACCACTGGCGCAGTATGGAAAAGGTGATTGTGTGCCTATTCGGGACGAACAGGCTTAAGTGGGCGGCAGTGTTACGAAATGAAAATGCAGATTCAAATGTAACGACACAAACTGACAACCCGATCATTATCTGCTTTATACCCCTAAATCACTGTAATAAAATCAAAACCTGGCAACCAAGTACCACAATTAAACTTGGCATCACTCGAAAACTGCCAATAGAATTCAAAATAACGGAAAATGGAAGTTTCCGGAATCTTCAGGAAACGGTAGCTAGAACCTACAAGATTATTCGAGACTGCTTAATTGCAATTACAAACAGTGACATGAAACTTAAACAACATCAGCTGCAAGAGATGTAAACTTGATAACAGCATAATTTGCTTAAGTTGCGAACATTAGAGTATGTGTGTGTTCGAAGATAAACAAACAGAAGAAAAATCTCATGCATCTACACACGCACATACACTACAATATAGCAAGACCAAATGATCATGCCGTATACTTAAAGATAAAAAGAGACAACTACATTCCAGAAAGTTAGCGAAGTTACCAGAAGGTTTTATAATTTACTATATAAGGGGAGGCTGCCAGACGACATAAAGAAGTGTGTTTTTAAATTTAGACGAGTAAACATCGCCAAGAATAGTTAGTGTGTACATCGCGTTTAGTTGTACGTGTTTTTAAAGTAATAAATAAAGTGTTACTGAGAATTTATTTGTAAAATAAATATCCGTGTTTTATTTTATTGCAATTCAACGAATCCTGTGAAAATAATAAAACCGTTTTTATGTAAAGGATTAAAAACGTAACAGTATGTATGTATGTATGTATGTATGTATGTATGTATGTATGTATGTATGTATGTATGTATGTATGTATGTATGTATGTATGTATGTATGTATGTATGTATGTATGTATGTATGTATGTATGTATGTATGTATGTATGTATGTATGTATGTATGTATGTATGTATGTATGTATGTATGTATGTATGTATGTATGTATGTATGTATGTATGTATGTATGTATGTATGTATGTATGTATGTATGTATGTATGTATGTATGTATGTATGTATGTATGTATGTATGTATGTATGTATGTATGTATGTATGTATGTATGTATGTATGTATGTATGTATGTATGTATGTATGTATGTATGTATGTATGTATGTATGTATGTATGTATGTATGTATGTATGTATGTATGTATGTATGTATGTATGTATGTATGTATGTATGTATGTATGTATGTATGTATGTATGTATGTATGTATGTATGTATGTATGTATGTATGTATGTATGTATGTATGTATGTATGTATGTATGTATGTATGTATGTATGTATGTATGTATGTATGTATGTATGTATGTATGTATGTATGTATGTATGTATGTATGTATGTATGTATGTATGTATGTATGTATGTATGTATGTATGTATGTATGTATGTATGTATGTATGTATGTATGTATGTATGTATGTATGTATGTATGTATGTATGTATGTATGTATGTATGTATGTATGTATGTATGTATGTATGTATGTATGTATGTATGTATGTATGTATGTATGTATGTATGTATGTATGTATGTATGTATGTATGTATGTATGTATGTATGTATGTATGTATGTATGTATGTATGTATGTATGTATGTATGTATGTATGTATGTATGTATGTATGTATGTATGTATGTATGTATGTATGTATGTATGTATGTATGTATGTATGTATGTATGTATGTATGTATGTATGTATGTATGTATGTATGTATGTATGTATGTATGTATGTATGTATGTATGTATGTATGTATGTATGTATGTATGTATGTATGTATGTATGTATGTATGTATGTATGTATGTATGTATGTATGTATGTATGTATGTATGTATGTATGTATGTATGTATGTATGTATGTATGTATGTATGTATGTATGTATGTATGTATGTATGTATGTATGTATGTATGTATGTATGTATGTATGTATGTATGTATGTATGTATGTATGTATGTATGTATGTATGTATGTATGTATGTATGTATGTATGTATGTATGTATGTATGTATGTATGTATGTATGTATGTATGTATGTATGTATGTATGTATGTATGTATGTATGTATGTATGTATGTATGTATGTATGTATGTATGTATGTATGTATGTATGTATGTATGTATGTATGTATGTATGTATGTATGTATGTATGTATGTATGTATGTATGTATGTATGTATGTATGTATGTATGTATGTATGTATGTATGTATGTATGTATGTATGTATGTATGTATGTATGTATGTATGTATGTATGTATGTATGTATGTATGTATGTATGTATGTATGTATGTATGTATGTATGTATGTATGTATGTATGTATGTATGTATGTATGTATGTATGTATGTATGTATGTATGTATGTATGTATGTATGTATGTATGTATGTATGTATGTATGTATGTATGTATGTATGTATGTATGTATGTATGTATGTATGTATGTATGTATGTATGTATGTATGTATGTATGTATGTATGTATGTATGTATGTATGTATGTATGTATGTATGTATGTATGTATGTATGTATGTATGTATGTATGTATGTATGTATGTATGTATGTATGTATGTATGTATGTATGTATGTATGTATGTATGTATGTATGTATGTATGTATGTATGTATGTATGTATGTATGTATGTATGTATGTATGTATGTATGTATGTATGTATGTATGTATGTATGTATGTATGTATGTATGTATGTATGTATGTATGTATGTATGTATGTATGTATGTATGTATGTATGTATGTATGTATGTATGTATGTATGTATGTATGTATGTATGTATGTATGTATGTATGTATGTATGTATGTATGTATGTATGTATGTATGTATGTATGTATGTATGTATGTATGTATGTATGTATGTATGTATGTATGTATGTATGTATGTATGTATGTATGTATGTATGTATGTATGTATGTATGTATGTATGTATGTATGTATGTATGTATGTATGTATGTATGTATGTATGTATGTATGTATGTATGTATGTATGTATGTATGTATGTATGTATGTATGTATGTATGTATGTATGTATGTATGTATGTATGTATGTATGTATGTATGTATGTATGTATGTATGTATGTATGTATGTATGTATGTATGTATGTATGTATGTATGTATGTATGTATGTATGTATGTATGTATGTATGTATGTATGTATGTATGTATGTATGTATGTATGTATGTATGTATGTATGTATGTATGTATGTATGTATGTATGTATGTATGTATGTATGTATGTATGTATGTATGTATGTATGTATGTATGTATGTATGTATGTATGTATGTATGTATGTATGTATGTATGTATGTATGTATGTATGTATGTATGTATGTATGTATGTATGTATGTATGTATGTATGTATGTATGTATGTATGTATGTATGTATGTATGTATGTATGTATGTATGTATGTATGTATGTATGTATGTATGTATGTATGTATGTATGTATGTATGTATGTATGTATGTATGTATGTATGTATGTATGTATGTATGTATGTATGTATGTATGTATGTATGTATGTATGTATGTATGTATGTATGTATGTATGTATGTATGTATGTATGTATGTATGTATGTATGTATGTATGTATGTATGTATGTATGTATGTATGTATGTATGTATGTATGTATGTATGTATGTATGTATGTTATGTATGTATGTATGTATGTATGTATGTATGTATGTATGTATGTATGTATGTATGTATGTATGTATGTATGTATGTATGTATGTATGTATGTATGTATGTATGTATGTATGTATGTATGTATGTATGTATGTATGTATGTATGTATGTATGTATGTATGTATGTATGTATGTATGTATGTATGTATGTATGTATGTATGTATGTATGTATGTATGTATGTATGTATGTATGTATGTATGTATGTATGTATGTATGTATGTATGTATGTATGTATGTATGTATGTATGTATGTATGTAGGTATGTATGTATGTATGTATGTATGTATGTATGTATGTATGTATGTATGTATGTATGTATGTATGTATGTATGTATGTATGTATGTATGTATGTATGTATGTATGTATGTATGTATGTATGTATGTATGTATGTATGTATGTATGTATGTATGTATGTATGTATGTATGTATGTATGTATGTATGTATGTATGTATGTATGTATGTATGTATGTATGTATGTATGTATGTATGTATGTATGTATGTATGTATGTATGTATGTATGTATGTATGTATGTATGTATGTATGTATGTATGTATGTATGTATGTATGTATGTATGTATGTATGTATGTATGTATGTATGTATGTATGTATGTATGTATGTATGTATGTATGTATGTATGTATGTATGTATGTATGTATGTATGTATGTATGTATGTATGTATGTATGTATGTATGTATGTATGTATGTATGTATGTATGTATGTATGTATGTATGTATGTATGTATGTATGTATGTATGTATGTATGTATGTATGTATGTATGTATGTATGTATGTATGTATGTATGTATGTATGTATGTATGTATGTATGTATGTATGTATGTATGTATGTATGTATGTATGTATGTATGTATGTATGTATGTATGTATGTATGTATGTATGTATGTATGTATGTATGTATGTATGTATGTATGTATGTATGTATGTATGTATGTATGTATGTATGTATGTATGTATGTATGTATGTATGTATGTATGTATGTATGTATGTATGTATGTATGTATGTATGTATGTATGTATGTATGTATGTATGTATGTATGTATGTATGTATGTATGTATGTATGTATGTATGTATGTATGTATGTATGTATGTATGTATGTATGTATGTATGTATGTATGTATGTATGTATGTATGTATGTATGTATGTATGTATGTATGTATGTATGTATGTATGTATGTATGTATGTATGTATGTATGTATGTATGTATGTATGTATGTATGTATGTATGTATGTATGTATGTATGTATGTATGTATGTATGTATGTATGTATGTATGTATGTATGTATGTATGTATGTATGTATGTATGTATATGTATGTATGTATGTATGTATGTATGTATGTATGTATGTATGTATGTATGTATGTATGTATGTATGTATGTATGTATGTATGTATGTATGTATGTATGTATGTATGTATGTATGTATGTATGTATGTATGTATGTATGTATGTATGTATGTATGTATGTATGTATGTATGTATGTATGTATGTATGTATGTATGTATGTATGTATGTATGTATGTATGTATGTATGTATGTATGTATGTATGTATGTATGTATGTATGTATGTATGTATGTATGTATGTATGTATGTATGTATGTATGTATGTATGTATGTATGTATGTATGTATGTATGTATGTATGTATGTATGTATGTATGTATGTATGTATGTATGTATGTATGTATGTATGTATGTATGTATGTATGTATGTATGTATGTATGTATGTATGTATGTATGTATGTATGTATGTATGTATGTATGTATGTATGTATGTATGTATGTATGTATGTATGTATGTATGTATGTATGTATGTATGTATGTATGTATGTATGTATGTATGTATGTATGTATGTATGTATGTATGTATGTATGTATGTATGTATGTATGTATGTATGTATGTATGTATGTATGTATGTATGTATGTATGTATGTATGTATGTATGTATGTATGTATGTATGTATGTATGTATGTATGTATGTATGTATGTATGTATGTATGTATGTATGTATGTATGTATGTATGTATGTATGTATGTATGTATGTATGTATGTATGTATGTATGTATGTATGTATGTATGTATGTATGTATGTATGTATGTATGTATGTTAATGTATGTATGTATGTATGTATGTATGTATGTATGTATGTATGTATGTATGTATGTATGTATGTATGTATGTATGTATGTATGTATGTATGTATGTATGTATGTATGTATGTATGTATGTATGTATGTATATGTATGTATGTATGTATGTATGTATGTATGTATGTATGTATGTATGTATGTATGTATGTATGTATGTATGTATGTATGTATGTATGTATGTATGTATGTATGTATGTATGTATGTATGTATGTATGTATGTATGTATGTATGTATGTATGTATGTATGTATGTATGTATGTATGTATGTATGTATGTATGTATGTATGTATGTATGTATGTATGTATGTATGTATGTATGTATGTATGTATGTATGTATGTATGTATGTATGTATGTATGTATGTATGTATGTATGTATGTATGTATGTATGTATGTATGTATGTATGTATGTATGTATGTATGTATGTATGTATGTAACACCATTCTAGCAGAAGTGATGTTGATTTAAACATTTAGGTCTTTTTCGCAAATATCAGTAAACTTCTTTTTTGCTGCAAATGTATTAGTGCACATTAGGCCACTCACAGTGACATTTGCACAACGAGATCTACGCGACCCAGGCGCTAATAATATAAGTAATAAAATGCTCTTAGAGCTACCCTACACTGCGAAAAGGATAATTCTATTAATTTTCAACGGTATTTTGCGCCTCAAATGTTATCCCGCAGAATAAAAAGTTTCGCTATTTACCATGATACCTAAGCCAGACAAAGATCATACGAAAGTATTGTCTACTTATGAGTAAGCTAACGGCCATACTGAATGGTACTGTATGCATTCCAGACCACCAATTCGGTTAAGGAGATAACATAGCACGATTGAACAAATACATAGACTCGTAAATGTGGTTAGAAAAACCTTCGAGGACTAGAAATATTGTTGTGCGCTCTTTATCGATGTTTCTCAGGCATTTGATAAAGTATGGCACGAAGATCTAATACATAAATTAAAGCAAAACCTACCCGCTAACACCCTTAAGTTTTTAGAAGCTTACTTAACGAAAATTTATTGTTAAGGAAGGTAATTTTCTAAGCCTTCCGCAACCGATAGAAGCCGGAGTTCCTCAAGGCAGCATCCTCGGCCATGTATTAAATCTTATACATTCCTCTGACTTGCCGGTAAGCAATAACATACACATATCAATATTCGCTGATTATACAGCTCTTCTAAGCGTTCACAAAAGCCCTCAAGAAGCTGCCCGCAAACTGCAAGATTATATACCCCAGTTGGAACAATCGCTAAAACAATGGCAAATTAAAATTAACGAGCAAAAATATCTACACATTACCTTTACATTATGCAGAGAAACCTGCCCACCTATGCAAATAAAATAAATAACCAAACTATACCTCAACGGACTGAATTAAAATATCTCGGGGTTCCTCTTGATCGTCGTCTAACATGGAAGTCCCACATTAATGCAAAGGTAACCCAAATGAAATTAAAAGCATTTCAAATGAATTGGCTTATTGGAAGGAACTCTACTCTAAGCCTAGATTGTAATCTTCTTCTATAAACCAATATAGTCCTAAGGTATCCAGTTATGGGGCACTGCCTTGGCATCAAATGTAGAAAAAATTCAAAGGCAACAAAATAAAATACTCCGTACGATTACAGCAGCCCCATGGTATGTCAGAAACAAGTGAATTCATAAAGATTTAGATGTGCCGCTGGTTAAGACAGTGTGAAAAGATACATAAAATACTCGTGTTGCAAATCCCCTATCCCGAAACATCATTAGCTTTAGAGGCCTCACTCGGCTGAGAAGGAGGGCACTCTTGCTCTCAGCCGAGCACGAGAGGCGTAGACAACCAAAGAACCTACCGCTGAAACAAATATTTTTATATGGCGTTGGCTGGACTTGAAAATTTTTAGAGTTAAGATTTGATTACTTAGGCGGCCTTCAGACTATTAGATTTTGTATTAATACTTGTCAGAAACTCAAATCTTAAGTAAAAATCCAACAGTGTGAAAACAAATTGTTATGATTTGTCAAATAATACGTAAAGAAACTTGACGGTATTATGGTATTCGTCATTTTTAGAAAATTTACTAAACAATCACATTGTGTTGAGTTTGTTTGCCTGCATAAATAAAGAAAAAGAAGGACGAAAAAATGTACTTTATTGCAAATTATTTATGTTACGTTTTATTTGGAATGTGATAATGTAGAAACAAAATGTAATAAGACTGAGTTTGATTTATTGTTTGTTCAATTTCGTTGAAGATACTGTTGTGACTCAGCTGATTTGCTGGTCGGTGTTGCGTTGTTCGGGCGGGCGGAATCACCGGAACAATTATGCGCATAACGCAAGCACTTAAACTTGGTTATTTTTGGTTTGGTGGAATAACGCAAGCACCTCAACTTGGTTATTGTAGGTTTGTATAGCACGAGCACTTAAACTTGGTTATTGCGGAGGATTGGAGAATAAAACAACTGTCCATTTACTTGAATAATTACTTCTCATTTTATTTAAATTAAATCACCGCCTTAAATACTATTTTATTGCTAAATTGCAATAAATTATTCTTAATGTATTTATTAATAATATACCTTAATTTCAATTCTGCTGGTCTTATGCATTTTTCCGCGCGAGTAGGAAATATGAAACCCGAAACAAATGCAATGCCAATAAACTCGCAAAGTCGTTCAAGGCTGTTGTCAAATGTTTAAAGTAAAAGAATTTAAAGTAAGCAAAACTTGAAACTTAGACAGAAGTTCAAGGTTTTTCTTTTCTCATATATAATTTGAATTAAATGTCGAATTCAAAATAACAAAAAATGCATAAATCCAGCAAAAAGAAAACAAATAAAAAAAAGAAAAATATATAAAATCAGCAATTTACGGTTGTTCAAATAATTTCGTGCAGGCATATGTACGTAGGTACGTTTGTAAATTTATACAAACGTACTTACACATATGAAAGAAATTCATTGTGAGGGTCTGAAAATATACCCCGCCGTTGAGTCATGCTCAACAAACTTGTAAATGTAACAACTTTACATTGCCCTTCATATGTCTTAGAACTAAAGATTTAAGCTACTGATACTTCAAATTCTGGTGTTGGAATATGTTGATGTACTGCTGGACGTGGATGTATTGATTTGGTTTAATTCCTTGGCAACGTGCCTTTTTTCAGGCTATCCTCAGGCATATTAGGATTACGAGAGCGAGAGCAACATAGGCAATGGTCCCGTGGTGATATATGATATGTTTTATTTGTGACGGAAGTTCAGCAGATACACTTTGGTGTAATTTACTTTGAAGTTCGGAGATATTTTTAATTTGGTCAGAGTAGATTTTGTTGTGAATTCTTGCAATTTGAATCTCGTCTGTATAACTGATGTCACTTATATTGCTCATTGCTGTGTAAGATGTTTGAAGAGATGTGTAGACAGTTTAATGACTGTTTTGATAATTGGTTTACTGCTAACATCTCATGATTCTTCTTAGGTTCTGTGATTTGTGGATATGATTGTGGTTCTTCTTCTTCGGGTTCGTCATTGAGCTTAGGGAGTGGAGCTAAGTATTGAATTGCTCGTTTAAAGATGCCTGAAGCTGTCTGGACATTCGCTACTCTTACAACCTCGTCGTGTCCTTTATATGTTTTTATTACGCGCCCCAGAGGTCATTTCATGACTGGAACGTTATCTTCTTTTATAATAACTATCGCCCCCTGGTTTCAGATTTTTTGATTGTTCTCGCCATTTGTTTCGGTACTGTAGTTCATTTAGGTAGTCTCGTGATCACCTCTTCCAAAATTCGTGCTTGAGAGGAGAAACTAATTTCCATCGTTTTCCAATTTAAGGTTTGTTGGCTTTGCCTGAGCATCAACTTGGGCTGTTAGTGGTACACCTATTAGAAAATGTCCCGGAGTCAATGCGCCTATATCGTTTGCGTCATTTGACATAGGTGAAATGGGTCTGCAATTCAGTATTGCTTCAATTTCAACAACTATGGTTTCGAGTTCTTCGTAAGTTAGAGACGCATTCCCCAATGTCCTTACCAAAAGGTATTTTGCTGACTTAACAGCTGCTTCCCATAGCCCACCAAAATGTGGTGCTCTTGACGGAATGTAATTAAATTGTATACCCTTTTTGCTGTAGGCATTCGTGATGGCTTCTTTTGCATCTGATGCATGTATAATTGTGAAAAGTTCAGGTAGTTTATTCTTCGCTCCGACAAAGTTTGTTGCATTGTCGCAATATAAAGTTTGGCAATGTCCACGCCGGGATTTTAAACGTTTAAGCGCACCTATAAGAGCTTCAGTTGTGAGATCGCTTACGAGTTCCAAGTGCACCTCTTTTTTGGCGAAGCAACAAAATACAGCAATGTAGGCCTTGCGTGGTCGTTTTCCCCTAAGTTTATAATGTGCGGTAATTGGGCCACAGTAATCGACTCCGGTATTGTCGAATGCACGAGCTGGTGTGACACGGGTTGAGGGTAGGTTTCCCATTATTTGGTGGAATAATTCTGGCTTAGTTCTGCTGCATATCTTGCATCGATGAACTGTGGCTCTTGCCCTAATATTCCCCTTTATTGACCAGAAACGTTGTCGAACAATTCCTAACAATGTATGCGACCCACAATGTTTGTGATCTTCATGAATCATTTGGAATATCAATTTGGAAAAGGGATCGTTGTGTGGAATAAGAAGTTGATGTTTTGAGTCATATGCCAACAAAGAAGCGTCGAGCTGACCACCGACCCATATTAGTCCATTTTCATCCAAAAAGGGTGTTAGATTCCGGATAGTGCTTGTTCCTTGTACTTGTTTATATTTTCTTAGTTCTGTTATTTCTTCCTTAAACTCTGAGAGTTGCATTTGTGAAATAATAGGAATCAGTGCTTGGCTGAGTTCCATTGTTGTTATTAATTTTGATGGTTTTCGCGTCTGCCTTTGACATCTAGTGTGGGCAATGAAGCGCAGAACATATCCAACAATTCGCTGCAGACGATGGAATGAATTTTTATGGTTGATTTGGTAAACAAAGGTAGGTTCCGTTGTGGTCATTGCTCGTAATTCAAGCAGCTTTGTTTTTCTTTCGAGGTTTTTTGGGATGTTGGAACTTGGATGGAAGGCCACACCTTCCCTACGCCATGGAGAAACATTGGACCATAAAACCAAAGAGTGCATTCTTTGAGAGCCGCTGGAGACATCCCACGGGATAATATATCCGTGGGGTTGTATTTGAGCTTACGTGACGCATTTGTTCTGCGTGGGTTTCTTCTTGAATTGCTGAGATTCGATTTGCGACAAAGGTGTTGAAGGATGCTGATGATGAATTTATCCATGAGAGCACAATTTCTGAATCGGTAAATAGCCATACTGGGCTTGTAATTCGAAGGTCAGACCTGACTCTTGTGGCTACTTGGGCTCCAATCGTGGCTGCAAATAGTTCCAATCGTGGTATTGTTTGCCGTTTGAGTGGAGCTATGCGGGATTTAGCACAGAGTAAGTGTACCATGATAGTGCCATCTTTGAAAACTGCTCGGATGTAAGTCGCAGCTCGATAAGCCTTTTCAGATGCATCTGTAAAAATATGTAGTTGTTGGCATTCTGGACATCTTCCTTTCAAAATATGTCTTGATAATGAAGATTTTTTAACACATTCAGGTCTGTGCGAAATGTGATCCACTTAGTATGCAACGATTCAGGCAAAGAGGTATCCCGATCTAGGTTCAACTCCCACAATTCTTGAATAAACATTTTTGCCGTTACTATAATGGGAGATAGAATTCCCAATAGGTCGAATAATCTTGCAAGGTCCGATGTGACTGTTCGCATAGTTACTCTCTTAATGTTGCCAGTGCTGACCTTAATACCTAGTTTGTCAGTTTTCGGAAGCCAAACAAGTCCTAATGTTTTGATGGTGTCGGCTTCTATGCTCTCAAAATCTAAGTTTACCTCCAAGTTGTCTTGTGGAATATTGTGGAGTAATTGTGGATGGTTTGCACACCATTTGCGTAACGTGAAGCCGCCCTTTTCATAATCTCCACAAGTTGCTCTTTTAATTGCATCGCTGGTGATAAGCTATTTGACCCGCCCAAGCCGCTATCTACGTAGAAATTTTCTTTAATAAATTGTGAAGCAAGAGGATAACGTATATTATTTTCTTCAGCCAGTTGATCAAGACATTTTGTTGCTATGTATGGAGCTGCTCTTGTGCCTTATGTGACCGTGTTGAGTTGGTAGTATGCAATGGGCATTGTTGAAACCTTTCTCCAAATTATGAGCTGAAATTGACTATCTTCAGGAGCAACCAATACCTGCCTATACCTTTTTTCAACGTCAGTGGTGAAAACGAGCATTGGCATTTGAAAACTTCAGTATGGAGAATAGTTCACTTTGTAGTGTTGGTCCCGTGAACATCAGGTCGTTTAAAGAGTAGCCTGAGGAAGTTTTGGCTGAGGCATCGAATACTACCCTGAGCTTAGTGGTTGAAAATTCTGGCCTCAGTACGCAATGATGTGAGATGTAGTAGTTTGGAGATATTATAGAATCTATTTCCAATTTTGTCATGTGTCCCATTGATTCATACTCAGCCATAAATTCAGTGTATTTAGCTTTCAAATCTGGGTTCTTTTGCAAACGACGTTCGAGAGCGAGAAATCGGTTGAGAGCCATTGCGCGTGAGTCGCCTAGGGTATTAGGGGTTTGATGAAAGGGTAGCGGTCTTGATTGTTTTTAGTTGTATTTTGTACAAAATGCTCTTCACATTGTCTGTCGGCTATTGATAGTGGTTTTTTCGTTGTTTTAACTTCATCTAGTTTCCAAAGTCGAGCGATGGAAGCTTCAAGCCCTTCATCTTCAGTACATATTCCACATGATGCATCTGTAAGGTGTTCTCTATTTATTTTTCCTGCTACGATCCAGCCAAGAACCGTGTTCTGCAAAATGGGAAGCTGTGGAGATAATTTTATTTGTCCAATTGCGAGCAGTTGGTGATAATAGCCCGCACCAAGCAATATATCGATTTTATTAGATCGATTGAATGTTGGGTCAGCTAGCATAAGATTTTTTGGTAGTGGCCACTCATCAATGTTGATAAATTGTGATGGTTGTGTTGTGATAATTCGAGACAGGACAAGTGCCTCCAGGCGTGTGAAAAATCCATTAATTTGAGACTGCAAAGCCACATTGACTCGGAGTTGTGTTTTTGTGTTGGAGTCCCCGATTCCAATGATGTTCACTGATGACGTCTGTTTTGCAATGTTAAGTCGTTCTACCAAACGTTCCGTAATCAAGTTGACTTGTGAGCCAGAGTCAAGTAAGGTGCGACATTCAAACTCCGTTGTATCAGTTTTGATTTTTACTAGAGCTGTGCTCAGAAGAGCGTATAAATTGGACACTTGACCATTTGCTGCGGCTAGTAAGGACGCTTCTGGAGGGTCAGGTGCCGCTCCATTGAAATCGGGGTCAATTATTTTAGGTTGATTAGTCGCGAATGATGATGTCTTCTGGGATATCCTTTCACTTATTGATCTTTGGTTTGATGACTGAGTGTTGTTCTCCAGATGATGTAGGGAGCTGTGTTTTTTCTTGCATGTCATGCATGATCCTGATTTGCAAGTTTTGGCTGTATGTCCTGATTATAGACAGTTCACACACAGGTTTTGCTTCCGAATGAAACTCAGACGGTCTGCTGGCGACAGTTGTTGAAATTTCTGACACCGATATAGTTGGTGAAAGTTGCTTTTGCAAAGTGAGCACGTGACTTCTGTTTGTTTAGCTGAAGTAGTGGAAACATAGACCTTTGATGATCTTTCTTTCTGGTTTATGGCCTCCAGGGATTGAAAACGATTTTCAAGAAATGTTAATAGGTCTTTCATTTTTCGTAGTTCTTTTGGATTGCTAATGGTCCTCTCATATAGCACAAGAGTACCCCGATCCAACTTGTTAACAAGTATGTGGAACAGCATGAGATCCCATGAGATGGTGTCGATCCCGATGTTGTTTAGCGCATGTAGACATTCTTGAGTTGTATCATGCAATTGTTTGATAGCAGCAACTGATGGTGCAGCGTATGGTTGATCCAAAAGTTGTTGCACTAGCGTTATTACCAGAACGCGTTGATTATTGTATCGTTCTTGCAATAGGCTTCATGCGGTTACGCAGTTTTGGGCTGTGGCTGAAAGATAACTTATTAGTTTTTCAGCTTCGGCCCCCAAGTTTGATTTCAGGTACCACATCTTTTGTACCGCAGGAATATGCTGTTTGGCTACTAGTTGTGTAAACAAGCCGTGAAAGGATCTCCACTTTAAATAATCTCTATTAAATTTTTGGATTGTGACTTTTAGCAGTGGTTTCACGTTGTTTTGCATTGGCTCGAAACCGCGCTCTGGTGTGCGGGAAACCAGCTTGAAATTTTCAATGACTCGCTTCTCCAGGTTTTCGTAGGACTTCATGTCGTATCCTTCCTACAGTGGGTAATCGTTTGACTCCCATATTCCGAAATGTAGCTCTTGGATTTCGCCCCACAGTTTTTCCTTCAGCTTCATATTGGTTAGCGTAGGATCCATGTCGAGTAGCCGCTTTAATGATGACATCATGCGATTGTGCCTTCTTATTGTAGCATTTGTTGAAGTACGTGTCAAACATGTTCTTGCAGATGCTGCAGGCACCTTATTGGGGTTTTTTTATTCGGTGTCCAGCGTTGGCATGTTCGATGTATTATTTCATCCTGATTCAAATATTTCCCTGTATTTAGTGACGAGTTCCTCAATGTTTTGATAATAGTTTTCGGTAAAATATTTGTGGTCTAACTGGAGCTCCTCAAGACATCGTATTTCATTATCGGTGTGCTCGAATTCTGCACAAGCGGAGTCTAATCTTTTGATTCTTTCTTCGTAGTAATGAACGGTCTTTCTGGATTGTGGATCCTTTTTAAAATGGCGAATTATGACCTCTATCAGTTCTCCTGTTGCTCGCTGAGAAGTTGTAAGCTGTTCCATTAGGGAGGTTGTTCCATCAGTAGCCATGATGTTGCCTGCTCAAGCTGGTTGTGCCTTTAAGGAATTTGTACCTGGAAAGAGGAGTTGACGATTCCTTGAAGTTGATCACGTCGGGGTCGCCAGAATGTTGTGACTCAGCTGATTTGCTGGTCGGTGTTGTGTTGCTCGGGCGGAATCACCGGAACAATTATGCGTATAACGCAAGCACTTAAATTTGGCTATTTTCGTTTTGGTGGAATAACGCAAGCACATCAACTTGGTTATTGTAGGACTTAAACTTGGTTATTACGGAGGATTGGAGAATAAAACAACTGTCCGTTTACTTGAATAATTGTTTCTCATTTTATTTAAATTAAATCACTGCCTTAAATACTATTTTATTGCTAAATTGCAATAAATTATTCTTAATGTATTTATTAATAATATACCTTAATTTCAATTCTGCTGGTCTTATGCATTTTTCCACGCATGTAGGAAATATGAAACCAGAAACAAATGCAATGCCAATAAAATCGTAAAGTTGTTCAAGGCTGTTGCCAAATGTTTAAAGTATTAGTAAAGAATTTAAAGTAAGAAAAACTTGAAACTTAGCCAGAAGTTCAAGGTTTTTCTTTTCTCATATGTAATTTGAATTAAATGTCAAATTAAAAGTAAAGCACATCAAAATTACTCTAATATTTTGCATTTCTAGGGGTTCTAGAGCGTTTCTGGGGTTGGCTTAGCACCCCCAGAAGAGACTAGCTACGCCAATGTGTCCGTAGCTCTTACGGCTCCCGAGAAAACATTGCATTA
Organism: Panzeria rudis; assembly: GCA_956483635.1. Lineage (NCBI taxonomy): Eukaryota > Metazoa > Arthropoda > Insecta > Diptera > Tachinidae > Panzeria > Panzeria rudis. The sequence goes on from CATQFL010000181.1 coordinate 21,747, forward strand.
GTATTTCAATATTTTTCGTTGCTCGCTTTAGAACACCCTTTAATTTCTACTGTCATATATTTGTTGTTGAAGCGGGGAAAGTTCTACATATTCTGTAAAAATTTCAAGGCCGTAGCTCTTACGGTTCCCGAGAAAACAGACAGACAGATAACCAGCGTAACGAAAACAATAGGGTCCTTTACACTTTTGGTGTACGGAACCCTAAAAGTGTCGTAACCAAAAAAATCGCTAAAATTAAAAAAAAAATCACCAAAATCCGAAAAAAGTCCTCAAAACCGAAAAAACGCCAATATTGAAAAAAATCGCCAGAACTAATATAAATCACTTAAAATAAAAATATCGTCAAAAAGTGATAAACGTTTAAAATCGCAAAAACAAAAAATCGAAATAACTAAAAAATCGGCAAAACGAAAAATCGACTTACAAAATCGAAAAAATCACGATAGTTAAAAAAGCACCAAAACCAAAAAAAAAGTCGCCAAAAACAACGAAAAATACTTAAAAAATAAAAAGTAAAATTAGACAAAAAAGCACAGTCAAAAAACTGGCAAAAAAGGGGGCAAATACGAAAGGGGGTATACATATGTGTATTTGTACGGAACCCTTCGTGTGCGAGTCAAAGCCGCACTTTACTTAATTTATTTTAATTTAAAAGAGCATTACGTCTTCTAATTTTCTCATTTCCTCATTGAGATAACAAATAGCTCTCACGAATCACTCCTTCGATTCATTGCTTTATTTTGTGAATAATTGCTTTTGTTTACAAGGTTTCTCTCTACCTTTACTATTTAAATTGATACCTACAATTTAATTTTTTGAGTCGAAATTTTATTCCTTTCGTCACAATGTTTAAAGTTATAACTATTTTTGAGTCATAACACATACTTTCTGTGAAGAGGTATATTAATTTAAAAAAAATTGTTTATATTTTTGATTTAACTTAACATAATTAATTACGTGCTATTTGTTTTAATACAATTATATCTAAAAATATTATTTTATTTATTTTGATCTTTTTATTAAGATTTTTTTTCTATTAAGAATCTTCAAGATTAAAGTCCAATTTATAAATTAAAAAATATGAGCAAAATATGTACTTATTAAAAATGGATAGCTTATTCAGGAACATTTAACAATTACTTGTAAGGTTTTTTTTTTCAAAATACAACACTTTTTCTTAAAAAATTTAATGAATACAAAATTGTCAATAATAACTAAATAACAATTTAATTAAATATACCGTTGAATAAAGAAAATTATCAAGCTTCGTCTCAAGGCTGAAGGCTGAACTACAAATACTTCATACTAATTAAATAGACATATGTAATTTATTTTTGATAATTTGGTTTAATTTAATATACCTATTTTCATTTAACTTAATTTTGTTTATTTAATTTGATTTTATGTAGTTATTTTAATTTAATTTAACGCAACAAAATTATATATGTACCTATTAACATAAAAATACATTGCAAAAATAGCCTTCCTTAAAAACGAACATAATAGGGGAAATCACCCTTCGTAGGAAAATGCTATTGCAGACCTTGCAGGTCATGCAAGTCTAGGATATATGCTACAATATGCAGCACAAGAAGAACAAATTAGAAGAAACTAACATTTACTACACAGCAGAAGATGTGCAATACTAAAAACTGTAGGAAGCTTGTCTAGCATATATGCAATTAGCAAAATTACTCAGAGAGACTCTCTGAGAGTGTATAAAACATAAACATGAAAATAAAATAAAAACTAATAGTAGGCTTCAACAAGAAAAGTAAGCAAAGTTGGTTTGTCTGTGTACGTTTATTTTATTTGTTTATTTATTTTCTGCATTTAAATATCAAATGTATGCATCTTTAATAAATGTTAGTTCACAATTAATCTACAAATAATAAATTAAGAAAAAGTTAGTTTTCTAAAATACCATGAAAGGATTTTAGTGTTGGCAGCAAAAAGAACTTTTGTTTTATCAGCGTGCTTTCCGAATAAATTTATGAAGGCGTGATGAGTGATTTTGCTGTTTCCACCCACCGAACTTGCATTAAAGGAGTTTTGGTTTGGCAAGGGATTTCTAAATAAACAGGGTGTTATGTAGTTTTTTGTTGAGCCGGTGTCAATGAGAAACTTAAACATTTGTCCAGCATTCGTCCTGCACTCAAATTAAGGTAGGGACGAATGCGTTAGTCTAAAAAATTAATGTCCGCAAAGTCTTGGGTTTCGGATTGGTTTTCGTCTTCAGGTATTTCTGGTTGATTCTGTAGGTATTCGTCCAGTGTTGGGAGTTTTTCCTCTTCTTCGGAGTTTAGTGTTTGATCTTGATAATACTCGTCGTTAACATTTCCGTTTTCTTCTGTCTCTAAATGAAAATTTCTCTGCAGTTTAGGAGGGTTTCGCAATTGTATTGGTGG
>CATQFL010000182.1:0-60000 GCA_956483635.1 Panzeria rudis
AAAACCGTATACGAAAACCAAAAAGACAACAAATAAAACTAAATAAAATAAAAAATAAATTTAAAAAATCAAAAAACCGGACTGTGTAAAAAACTAAAGAGGAAATAAAAAATTAATTTAAAAAATCAAAAAACCCGACTGTGTAAAAAAACTAAAGAGGAAAAAACAAGTCAAGTTGTCTATAATTCTGTTAAATAATGTTGAATAACTACAGAATTGAAATAGTAAATTATAATGCAGAACATGGCGCCATTTAAAGTCGGGAGGCCTTCAAAATCTAATCTTCAAATCTTCTCAATAATGCCTCCCAACTGCGAATGGCGCCATCTTCCGCATTATAATTTACTATTTCAATTCTGTAGTTATTCAACATTATTTAACAGAATTATAGACAACAGGACTTGTTTTTTTCTTTTTAGTTTTTTTACAGTCGGGTTTTTAGATTTTTTAAATTTAGAATACAACCTTACTCAACATTGCTTGGCTACTTTAAGTATTTTTGGATATAGCCGTCAATCGTTTAAAATCAAAAACATATTTCCTTCCCTGGTTAGCACACCACAAGTAAACGCATGAAACAAGGAATATAGATCTGCGTCCACCACAAAGAGAGACACGTAAAATAAGAATGTATTGGTGTTTTTGCAAGTTTCACAAAACAAAACAACAAACATTCGTTGTTTTTGCTACTAAATCAAATTTTTGTGTACTTTGTTCTCTCCATGCAGATAACGCAACTAGTCCATACATGCATGTAAAGTATACTCCATAGAGGACTAGGACTAGTCCAATGGTAACCCAAATGTATGGAGAAAATATGGTCGATTTTACATTATGATGTCCTAGGGCTGGACCATATAACCCAACTTTACACTACATCGGAGTAGTCGCAAAACTACTCCATGTCACCACTTGAAGGAGCACTGAAGTGTTCGTGTCTGAACGATTGTTAAAACACAAACACTTGTCGGTTAACTAGAAGCTATTGTTTGCAAATGACATGGTCCATGACTGCATTACATAGGACCACGTTGTAACTACTTCATTGCATATAAAATGGACCACGTAGTCCAATATTATTTGTAGGGCTTGAGAACCCACACGTATTGTATACGTGTTTTTAGTGGCATAGGTGTTTTTTCCTTGGGGCAATGTTTGGTGATCATTGATATAGATCCGGCATTCAGCTTTTGCAAACATCCCGGTTGGCCATGTCTTTCAGATGGTGGCAAGTAATAAGGTCAATGGAAATAAAGTCAATTGACCTTTTTTCCCTTCTTGGTGGAAAATAAAGTCAATTGACATTATATATTGTTTTACAATAAAAATTTGAGGAATTTGTCGTTCAGAGAGTATATAATACAAGAAGTTTTAATAGACATTATAACATATCTTTTCATCAGCTCAATTTCGCTCAATTTTATTAAGCAGGAATGTATCAAAATTATTCAAACTGGTGATAGACTGAGTGAAAATGTCCACAAGAAAATCATTTGCTGGTTATGAAGAGTAGCGCTTTTGTTGTAACGAAATTATACAAAATGTTAAATTGAACATTGCAAGACTAGCTTCCGGACGATATCTACCAAATAGTAGGCATGATCAGTTGAGTCATTTTTCTTTTACTCATTCTTTGAGTACGGTTTCTGTTAGATTATCTTAAAAAGAAAATTTTTTCCCTTAATTTTTTCAGCAACTGTAAAAAATTCATTAACTTTTTTGTTGTGGTGAATACGTGCGATATCTATGTTCTGTCTTATCAAAGTATTTTGCGGTAGTGCAATAGAGATTTGTTATTTACCAATTTTGTTCTGCCTCTTTTCTTTCTATTGAAAATGGTTGTTGACGGCGAGTCTCATGGCGAACATTGATGCTCAGCCATATGTTCGGGCATCGATGTCAGAGTATGGACGAAACATGGACATGAGCGATCTACAGTAGACATATGCAATGTCCGACATGATGCTCATACCAAGTTCATGGCTAATGTAGACCCACGACGCTGCCGTAGTCGAGTAAAAATGAAACAACATGTAACTTTATGTCCAGTTTTTAGAATGCGCATAAAATCTTATACATATGTAGTCATATACATACATACATATATGCTTTTATACATTGACGACTTATAAGATAGATCAGCTTCGAAAGAGAAAATTTACGACTTTAGTGGCTGCTGCGTCTGCCGTTAGCTCTCAGTGATTATTTTTCTTTTTCTATGGTAACAAGTCTAAGAAAAACGGGAATATATCTTTTCATCTATATCCAGAAATGTAATTTAGACCTTTCAAGTTTCTTTTCATCTTTAATAATTTAAATTTTACAAAAGATTTCACTAAATTCAAAAACTCAACAGCATCTTAATCTGTTTCCGAAATTTACTAGAAAAACAATTCTTACCAATATTGCTTCCTTTGAATACAATTCTGCATCACAATTATCACATAAGTAAATGTCAAATGGAGCCGGTTCCACCATTTGTTGTAGTGTATTAAGGCTGTTTAAATCGCTTTTTGCCTTTTGTTGTAGTAGACATTTGCGGAGTCTTTGTGGCTGATCGTATGACTAAAAGAAGAGAAAACTGTTGGTTATTTAAGAGGAAATTATATTAGAAGCATTATATTAGTTTACAATCACAATTATACAATGATTTCATCTAATTTACACAGTTGTAATTTTAACATATCGCCAACGGCATTCAATTTGATAGGCGTTATAAGTTATTGACTTCAGAATCTACATGTGATGGGAATTGTGGCACTGACTGGCACTGTGGGCCACTCGCTCTTTTATGGGCCCTTTTCGTACATTGCAAAATAAATGGTAATACATCAGAAAATTCTAAGGTGCGGATTGCATTCAGCTAAAACTGAACACATCTGTAGAGGAGGAGTAGGGCTTTATAAGGCCACCGAGACGGCCTTCTTGCTTAACCACGAGAGGAGCTACAGTTGGCCAAAGTTGACCTTTTTATATGTGACTCAATCTCAAACATTTTAATTGCTTTGAGATTAGCTAGAAAATTCAAAGAAAAAATTTCCTTACTTAAGTATGTTTCTGTATCTCTCACAGCTTAGAAGATATTTGACTTAAAAAAATTTTTTTGTTGATTTTTTAAACTTTTTTTCCTATAATTTTTTATTTATTGTACAGTTCGATTTTAATTTAAAAGACAGCATTCGATTCTTCAAAACGAAAAAAAAATTTTTTTTGTTATCTGCATTCTTGAAGTCGAAAAAAGGTTAAAAACTCAAAATTTTAAAATTTTTCTAAAAAAAAACATGTTTTTGTACTTCCCATCCACGTTCAGCAATGACCGAAAAACAAAATTTTAAAAATAATTTTTGTGTTTAAGGGCCTATAAAAATTTTGATTATGGGTTTTGAAAATTTTAACTATAAGGTTTTATAATGTAGATAGTCCTAATAGTCCGGTCAATTTAGATATAAAAATAGTGGCCAAATAACAAAAATTCCCGGAGAGCCAAATATTGCTGGAGAGCTGGGGTTTACCATTACAAATAAAGGTTTAAAAATCCCCATCGATCCTATGTGTGCTACAAGTTATTCGGGGTCAAAGTTCAACATTTTTTGGTTTTTTGAATTTTTCTCGAAAACGGCAAGTTTATAAAAAAAAACCTCAAATCAAAGTTGCAGATCTTAAAATTCTCTACAAAAATGGTACTAATAATTTTGTATATTTTGAAATGAGCTAATAAGGCCTAAAGATTCATAATGCAAATAAAACAAATTATTTTATTTCATTTTTCCCGACGTTTCGTCAATTATTTGTTGACTTTATCAAGGGATGGGAAATCTATTTATTTGTTAAAAACATTTTATTAATATTCTTATCATTGCACGTTTTTTCAATATAAAACTTACAATATTATTTTAATTTTCATTAATTATTGTTAAAACCCCAATTTAGGTGGATTTTGTCCAATAAATTTTTTTAAGGTACTAATAATTGTTTTCCTAAGAGTTACCATTCCCGAGATATCGCGATTCTAAGAGTCACATTATACATGATATGCACACATTTCCACGCCACCTGTGAGGTAGTGTACTCGGCGCGTTTTTTACCGTGGTTTCCCCTGTAGGCCTACTCCACTAACTGTCATGACAATTTTAGGATAATTTAAGAGAACAATACCCGTCAAGTTCTAGATATTACCTTATTATTGATATTGATATTGCTATTGATTATTAGGTTAACTATTGTTTTGATTTCTTTAGATATTGTAATCAGATTCATAGTCTTGAAAGTCTGCTTCAACCGTCATGTTTTCCTCTTCCTCTTCATAAAATGTTTAACGTGGCTGAGTCATTGGTCTCTTCATTAAAATCACAGGAATCTTCCTCTATTGTACTCAACTGGACATTTGAGCAAGACTGACGTTGGCAATTGGTACACGCTGGAGAACACAGCATCCCGACTTTTTTACAGCCACATGTGGCACTACAACCTTTTTTGCAATTGCAAAAAATAGTGTTGAAGAGTTTTTCTGGAGCAGGTCGGAGTAAAGCTTGAATCGGCTGTAGAGTATTATCTATCAATTTTCAACCCGTCTTCTGGGTTCAGTTGATTGCCTAGCCGTGTTTGAACTTGATAGTATACTCCATACAAGTGTTCAATAGCAGATGCCGATGTTGGAGGAAGACATGATAGTTGTACTTGTTTCTTGTTTCGCGTATGTTTTGCAAAAGTTAAGTATAGGTATTTATCAATGCAAGTAATTTTTTTGGAGCCCCATAAACCACAAGAAGAAAGCGAATTCCATCCGTAATTACTGTTTTAGGTGTGGAATCAATTTCTGTAAATACTTTGGCGCAGTCAGTCAAAAAAAATTTTTTTCTAATAATTTAAATACTGACGTTTCGCCTCTTCTGTACATTGCTGACGAAGTGGAGCAGCCGGTTAACGCATGTAAAAATCAAATATAGTTTTGGCATTTGGGATAAGCAGATAAACTTGTTGAAGAATATATTTCTGTTCAATGTTGAGGTTTCAGCAAATAAATAATTTTATCCTGCAGTAAGTAGTACTAACATATCAAAATCTTACCCAAATACAATTGTTGTGTTTGTTGCATTAAATTTGTCCTTACACTGCGTCATTTTGAGCTTGTTTCACTGCAATATTCGCAACTGTTAATTCGTCACTTAACATGGAAATGAAACGAGATTTATTATTAATGTTAGCGAAAAATTTTTGTTGATTCGCTGGAACTGTCATAAATTCATCAAAGATAATTTCAGAACCCGATGATGTTTTTGTAGTTCGACGACGCACAGTGGGGCCTTTTGACTTTTTTCGTTGCAAAAATCATAAGTTTTAAAGTAATAAAGATATTTAAAAATTTTAAAAAGCATTTGAAAGAAGACTCCTCAAGCTTCACTATGCATGATTTTCACGGTCATAGGTTAGCCGCGGCACTGTGCACAGTGTCGCCTTTTGACTGTTTCATAACAAACATAATAAACTTTAAAGTACATAATAAAGATGTTTTAAAAATGTATAAAGCATTTCAAAGATAACCGCTTTCGCAAAAAAATAAGTAACCTGCATATCCATATGATCACAGGGTACTACGCACAGTGTCTTTCTCATCGCAAAAACCATAATTTTTTAAGTTACCAAGATATATCCAATAGTTAAAAATCACTTCCATTTTAAATCCTTCAGTTTCAAAATAAGTGCTCCCGCATTTTGATAGGCATTGGGCACGGTAATAACTTTTGACCTCTTTTGTCGCAAAATTCATATCTTTTGAAGTAATGATCTTTTTAAAATTTCAAAAACATTTCAAAAACAACTTTTGGTGCTTCAAATGCTATTCTCATAAGGAAGTCCAGAAATATAATATTTTTTATTTTTACTATAAATACACATTTTTGAAATATTTTTAATATTAATGCTATATAATATATAACACAGTGCAACACGAAAAAAATAATCCTATACGGACACCACTAAATGATAAAAGACCAAAAAGAAAATAAGACCCGTGTGTCCCAGTTTTGCCCAAAGTCATGCAGCATGTTTAATTTCATTTTTTGTAAATGGAATTTAGTTTTTCCAATTTTTTATGCAAAACATGTCAAAACAGAGTAACAAACACCTGTATTGAAATTATCAAGTGATGATCTTATTATTTATAAATAATTTTGTTCTCTAATTTCATAACAACAAAAACATTGCTTAAAAGGGTGAATACGCACAAATAATTCTAACAGTGTTATTATTGCGTAGGTATATTTTATTGGGGTTTGATTTTGTTTATTACAAATTAAGCTATTGAGCATTTTTTACAAGAACAAAAGAATCAAAACTTAAATGTTTTATTGCTGTTTCGTGTATGTATGAATTTAACATTATTAGTCTTAGAAGTAAGTATTTTTTATTTGATTTTCTTTTGTTACAATTTTCGTAAAAATAATTATTTTAAAATTCTAGGAAACTAATTCTTAGATCACAAAAATTTAATAAAACATGCACACTTGCTGCATGACTTTGGGCAAAAATGTGGAACAAGGTTCTTTTTTTTGGTCTTTTATCATTTAGTGGTGTGCGTATATGATTATTTTTCTATGAATTAAAGAATTACACGCAGTGTAATATATAATGATATTAATTTATTTACTATATTTTTTTCAAACTAGTATAATTTTTTTATTAGTTAGTTTTCTTTAAAATAGTCATTAACATTGGGAGCGATATCTCATAGACTTAACATATCAGAGCTATAATTACGTTCTTGTAAATCCTTTTGAGATCTTACATGTCTTCGTGATGAAATTAGTGGATCTGATGAGGCGGCCAACATATTGAAAAGGTCCTCATTTTGTCTTATCCGTGAAATTTTGCAAGTATTTGTGTATCTGAAGTGTTTGTAATCTTTGTTTTTGCATTCTTGGGCTTCTTCTGATAACTCTACAATTGGTAGGCATTGATATTCAATTAAATCTTTACCATGAGCCAAAATCTTATGGACCGTAGGAGTATGTTTCTTTTCAGGGTACATTTGAACCAAAAGTTGAGCAGTTTTTGATGCATAGTCATGAAACTTGGGCCTATTTCATTTCTCGAGAGTTTATAACGTTTAGGATAACTGCAAACCTTTTTATAATATGATTGTCGACCCGAGTAATTCTGGCTGTTACCTCATCATTTTCAAAAAATGCTCTGAACATATTTCCATCGTTCGTATTGCCGTACCCCTGCTTTGGGCAGTCTATTGTCAGCCCAAGGTTCTTAAGAAATTCATTTTGTATAATTTTTTTCGAGCAGATAGTTTTTCTTTTGGTGTTGAGTTCTTATCAAAACATTCTCCATCTCGCGGAATTGTATACGATAGTTTTAAAATAAACTCCATGCACCTAATTCTAGCATGTAATGGAGAAATTCCATATTCATAGTTGTGCTCATCACTTGAATCATCAAGATTTTGAAAGTCTTTCTGTGTCTTTTTGCAAATCGCACACTTCAAAGTTGACGAAGTATCTGTTATTACATTTAAGACTTTGCCATCAATCATTGTAAGACAAAATTCATAATCAACGTAAACTGTTTTTCCATTCTCCATTTCAAGCATTAAAGGGTTTAGTTCAGAAATTTACTTTTTTATATCGTTTACTGTTGATTTGATTATTTCTGAAGACTCCTTCGTGTATTTAAAAAATACTGGACGGCAAAAATGAACTGATGATGGGCGGGGATTTTTCCAATGCTCAGAGATTTCACTTCTTAGTCTTAAAGGAACTACAGAAGCCATAAACATATTTGCATCTGTAATAGTTGTGTCATTTGTCGATATTGTTTGTTTTTAGGCACTTTGGCCGGATTATCCATCACATCCCCACTTATTTCCCAATGTAAGCCTATCTGGCAGTAATACTGCTTCATTTTCAGGCAAACTTTGAATAAGGCGTTTGGCTGTATGATCCATTAAGTCTTGCAGTTTAACCTCTGCCGATATTTCAGTAACCTTTACATTAGATGGCACTGCGTCTTTTTTGGCAGATGCAACCTTTTTGTATCCAGGAAGAATATTGACATTATGATTTTTTAAAGAGCTTCGTAAAATAGAATACTTTTCCTTTGACAATCCCAAGTCCATAAATAACGCTAAGGCTTCTTCTATGCTATACTTTCTGGGTAAAGCATTTGGAGGAGTTGGAATACTCTCTTTAATTCTCTGCAGTCGATTTGGGCTTGCAAGCTCCACAGCTTTTGTAATGTCTGACCTTGATTTGTCTTTAACATACTTAAGACATAATACTTCTGAAAGATGCGATTTACATATATCTTTAGTGACATTTTGAAGTTTACGTTTTCTTGTATACTCCGAACATTCGTTTATAGTTTTTGCAGGTCTTCCTCTTTTGCTGTCAGAAGATGTATGCGGTTCTTCTATGTTTTCAAAAGTTGTTACTCCATTCAGCCAGTCTGAGTTCTTTTCCATAAAGGTTTTTGTCGTTCGTTTTGAGGCAAGCCATTTTTTATTAATTTTCAAGTAAATGAAGTGAATTGGTTTTCACATCCTCTTCGTGGTATCCTGATAAATTGTGTAATTTTTGCACAATAGCCATTCTAAACTCATTTTCATTATGTGAATTTCTGAATAACTCGAACAATTCTGAATTTTGAAATGACATTATAGCACATTGATTCTATCAAATTGTATAACTTAATGATCACTGCTTTTACAAAGTAAAAACTTAACTGCCTTGATTACACAATTGCGCGCTTAATTTATACCCAAAAATAAAAAAATGTTTAATCTACCTGCTTTGTAAAACAGAAATCCAGGCCTCAACTACCTGTAGTGTAAAACTGCATTTTCTATTTTACTCAGTATAAAAGAAGTTTAAAACTACCTGCCTATTTTTATAATGCGAACAACGTGCCGTTTTGGTTAAGTTTAATCAAAATTGGTTACTTTTTTCCATCTGTAGAATAAAAGACAAAAATTAAACTACATACATATGTAAGTACCTGAAATTTTTGGTTATTTTTTTTCTTATTTGGTAGTTTTTCCAACATTCTTGGTTATAAAATATATTGGTCATAGAAACGTTGAACGCGAATTTAAATTTAAATAAACAAATTGTTATAGTTATGCATACCTGATTCATACGGGACTCGCCCGATGGTTTTTTACCATGAATTTTCTAGAGTTTATTGTCGAACGGGACACAAAGCAACATAAAAGAAAATTTAAGAAAAATGCAGGGGAAAAAGTCATCGTGTCAATCTCGTATGAACGAGAGAAATTAAAATATGTAACAAATACGTGCTGTAGTGAAAACAGAATTATTGCCGTTTTCACTATGAGATTGTAACAGTTTTCCTCTTATATCAAGCAAAACGGTAACTTTTGGTGGCAAAGTTTAGTTAAATTATTTAAAGCATTGTGTAGCAAATATGCTCCGAAAATTTGGCCGAGACCATTTTTGGCCATTTTTAGATATGCTCCATTTTATTTGTAAAAATTACCTAAATATAGGGTGCCTGAAAAGCGGCAACTGCCGAAAAAGTAGGGCATTTGATGCAAATTTTTTTGCTTATTTCAATAAAAAATAAACGTACCTTTAAAACGATACCAAAAAAGTAATGATCTAAAGTCAAGGTTTCTAGCATTTCAATTTTAAAATGTTATTTTTTTTGCAAAATCATCTTTTTTGGGGCTTCTTAAAAAGCTGCCAACTTTAAGCAGCTCCACCAGCTATAATTTTCAACTAATTAAGAAAAACGTTTTTGAACTGGCATCAGTAAGAAGTTCTTTGCACGATGTAATCATTCATTTTACAAAATTTTGTCATCAAATTTTGTATTTTTGCCACGGTATTTGGGAAAAGGCGCCACAGTGCGACGTTGTTCTGCAGCTTTATTATTATTTGTCGAATCACTGTAGCCGTAAAATACTACCGTCACTGTAAGCCCATAATGTCTGCGTAATAAGGTGATCGATTATTCGACATATTCCAGAAACCGGGTTTCAAATAACTCGACTTTTCGAAATAAAAAAAAACCGGTTACGGTTTTTAAATTTCAGAAAAAACCGGTTAACCGGTTATTTATTTATTTATTTATTGACATAGGACTTTAGAATGCATTCTTTTATAGTCCATAAGAGAACGACGAGCATTTACAATGTTTAAATTTATCTATTATTACAAAAAGAAATAAATTGCAAAGTTTATAATGAATAAAATAAAAAATTAGTACAGCGAAATGTAAAAATAAAATAATAAAAAAAAAATAATAAAGATATTGCAAAGTTTATAATAAATTAAAAAAAATCAATACAAGCAAAATATTAAAATAAATTAGTAAAAAATAAGGATTATAAAATGAGCTATATTTATATATAGTAAAGAGAATGAATATGTAACAGAGGAAAAAATAGAGGAAAAAATAGAGGAGAAGACAGGGTTATAGACTAGATATTTTGCGTAACATATTCGCTAAGGGCTTTCTTAAAATTCTGTCTTTCAACAATGAGCTTTATATTTGTGGGCAATAAGTTCTAAAGCTTTATCGCATTGATGAAAAAGAATCTGCTTGTATTTAAGTATTTGTGTCTTGGTGGTATTAACGTCACACCTCTGGCTGACCTGCCGAATGAGATTTTGTTAAACAAGTAAGCCGGTGATTTGACATGTATTAGTTTGTGCAGAAATAGCAAATTTCTCATACGGAGATAATCCACTATGTCGCAACCAAAAATCATAGTTCTCCAGGACGAGACACTACTGAATCTATGAATACCGTATACATATCGCGTAGCATTGTTAAAGGAGACTTGTAACTTATGGAGTGAGCTCGAGTCCAATTTGCTATATACCTCTGCAGAACTACTTATAAGAGGTGTAATAAGCTGTAAAACTAGCCGTTTCTTGACTTCAGTAGGTGTGTAATTTGATGTTATTCTTAAATTACGTAGTTTCAGATACACACTGCGTACTATATTATTAATATGATCGCTGCATGATAAGGAGAAGTTGATGTGATAACCAAGATATTTAACTTTTTCTACATAAACAAGTGGAGTGTAACCTAATCTAACGGTTGGAAGCTGATTGCAATCAAGTTTATTCTTGCTAATGGGTAATAAAACCGATTTGGTACGATTGAGCATAAGATTGTTCATTTTAGCCCAGGTACAAATACTTTTTAGGTCCTCATGAAGCTTATAGCACATATCATCGACAAGACCAATGCGGCTAGATATATACGATTGGATATCATCAGCATACGCATGAATGTTAACAAAGTTAACGACATTGAATATATCATTGATATAAATACATTGATATAAATAATAACTTGTGGAACGAGAATTCACTCCCTTAAAACCAGACTCCCTTGAACCAACAACTACTTTTTGTAAACGTTCAGACAAGTAGTTTCTTATTAGCAACACTGCGCTATGGTCAAACCCAAAGAAGCACTGCAGTTTTCTACAAAGAATTGCATGATCTACTCTATCAAAGGCTTTTGAAAAATGTAATAAGCACATCAGCGAGAGGTCACCCATATCATATGCAGGTCTTATATCATGAATTACTTTTAGTACTGCAGTAGTAGAGCTATGGTTTGAACGAAACCCAGATTGCAGCGGAGACAGCAGACAATTTACATTGACGAAATCGATCATTTGTCGAGACATTATAGCCTGAAAAACTTTTCCAAGAACAGAAAGAATACTTATGGGTCTAAAATCACTGGGACAGACGGCGAGTTTGTTTTAGTGTGAAAATTATTATAAAAAAGTTTTAGTTTTAATTTGCTTTATTAAAAAAAAGAAGTTAATAGTTCATGTAAATACTATCCTCACAAAAACATAACTGGGAAAATAAGCTCAAGTTCCTATCCAAAAAATTCGGATGTTAAAAGTACTGAGATCAAAATGAGGATCAAGCTCTTGACAGGTACGGTACCATCTCATTTCTAGGCAACCTGCTAACTTGGCAATATTTTCTCATAATTCTTCCCAATATTAGATGTAAAAACATTGCCAAGGTAGCAGGTTCCCTAAAAATGGGGTGTACCACATAATCCCCAAAAACAAAATCCCCAAACACAAAATCCCCAAGCACAAAATCCCCAAATTCAAAGTCCCCAAACACAAAATCCCCATGTAAAAAATACCCAAGCACAAAATCCCCATTTTCTGTGTGAAATACATTTAAATTAGGTTTAAAATCGCCGTGATTTTAAGCCTAATTTAATGTTATTTCACACAGAAAATGGGGATGTTGTGTTTAAATTATTTCTGACATTAAAACTCAAAATAAATTTTATGATAAATTTACAAATATTTATTAGGTACGAGTATGTAAATGGAACAAACAGTTAACTTATGAAAATACAATACAAACAAGTAAGAGGGTTATATTCAGTTATGCCGAATCTAATACACACTTCACAAAGAAATATAAAATTTATATCTTTGGTCACAAGGTATAACAGTTAATTCGAGTTAGGACAAAGTGTATTTATCATTATAATTCTGTTTATTTGTCTTAACTTAACTGTTGTTTCATTATAAACTATATTACAAATTAATATAGTATAAAATTGCTAGCATTAGCTTAATCTAATTTCCCTGATTTTACACAGCGATTTTAAAATTCTTACTAGCCAAAATCGAGCTTAGTCGTTATTCCTTGTGGGCACAGATACATGTACTTGCAATTATACACGAAATATATATGCAATAATTTCCAAATAACTTTCTTAATTACTGTTTTCGTAAAATATGCAAAGTTTTGTATATATGTAGCTATTACGTAATAAAGTATTTTGTAATACATACATAATTTATTCAATTGAGCGTTTTGTTTTTAAATATCTAATGTGTAATTTACGCATCAGATACATATGTACAAAAGTATACAACAAGTTGTACAAAAAGTATATTACAAAATTGGTATTCTTAAACAAGAATTTTTAGGTTACATACATTCAGTTCATTTCGCATTAATTTATGCAAATATAAATTTAGAATCATTTGAGCTCAAAAAATATTGCTTTTCTAAAAAATTTTTTGCAATTTTTCTATTTGATACTAAAAACTTGTATCCCAAATTAATATTTTATTGATTTTATTTATTTACTAATAATTTATTTGCTATAATCTATTTTTTCTGTTATTGATTTTAATATCTTATGATAACTAAGTGTATTAATTAACATTAAAAGAAACATTTAAGAAAATAAAAAATAAAAGTTTCAGGCGCCGTGATTTGAACCCGGCTCCCGAATGAAAAATAACAATTGGGAAGCCGCTTAGCGCTCTCAGCCAAACAGCCACAAACGTAAATGGGTTTAATTAATATAAATACTTAAAAGCTGGCTGTTACAAAAGATCAGATGATAGGGACGGTTGCCAGATTTGATGATTTATTGTCATTTTGACGATTTTCAGTGTCAAATATGGGATTTTAACGAGTAAACGATTTTTACCTTAAATTTGACGTTTTTCAAGAAATATAAGTTAGTTAATACAATATTTTAGAACTTTTAAAACAATTTTGATTTTGATTAAGAACTTTGTAGCTTTTGTTACAATATGTAATAGAAGTAAGGAGTAAAAGGGATAGTTATGCCAATAACTAATCATTTTAATGTTAATATTTTTAATATTATATGTTTTTTAAAACCTCTTCTCCATAATTTATCAACTGCTGCATACATACATATGGATGTATATCAAATATAAAAAGATTTAAACACTAAAAAAACGCTCAAGTATAGCTTTGCATCCTATGCGAAATTTTTTTAATAAATTCTAATAACATAATTCAAATGATTATACTTCGTATTTAAAGTAGAAAATTCCAAAAACCATACAATGTTAAATTTTTGACTGATTGAAATTGGCGCCAAATATTAATTACGTTATATAGCATTAAGAGCTTTCTTAAAGAAACAGGAGTGTAATAATTTGACTTAATTAATATAGTAGGAATCGATAAATAATATATACGTTCCTAAAATTATCGACCCTTTTCTGTAACTCAAGTCGATTAAAATTGCCTCGATTTGATAAAACTAATGCCGCTACTGGCAAAATGTTTTGTCTTTTTTAAACTTTGTATTATTTAGGGCCATTATTACAACTTGGTAATAGTTAAAAAAGGCAGGATTTTGTCGAAATGATAAACAGTTTATCATTATTACAGATTTACTTTAACCTACCAGGAAAGATGAATTTGCCTTTAACTTATCGCTCACTTGCAACCAAAAAAAATTTTTTTTTAATTTTAACACAGATTTAACATTTAATTTATTTTGACCTGGAAAAAATTCAATTAAAAATATTGAGAAAAGTAAATGATACCTATTGTTAAAAAATAGTCGCCAGCTTCAAAAATTCTTCCTTATTTTGTATATTAAAATAGGAAGTTATTAAAACTAAAAAGCGTTTTCATAGTTTTAGCTGGCTGCCAACATTGGCTATAGATATGTAAATGAAAAGAAATAATAAGTCACACAAAATTATTCATCAAGCCAGATAAATACAAGAATAAAATTTTAAATCAGCTTCAAAAACATGTTTAAAAAGGCCGTTGACCAAAGGCCGCCGATATCAAATCTCGATCCACTCTGGGCAAATGCTAGGGCCGGCGCTGCATTCATATGTATGTATGCAGCAGTTGATAAATTATGGAGAGAAGAGGGTTAAAAACACATATAATACTAAAAATATTAACATTAAAATGATTAGTTATTGGCATAACTATCCCTTTTACTCCTTACTTCTATTACATATTGTAGCAAAAGCTGCAAAGTTCTTAATCAAAATCAAAATTGTTTTAAGTTCTAAAATATTGTATTAACTAACTTATAATTCTTAAAAATCGTTAAATTTAAGGTAAAAATCGTTTAGTCGTTAAAATCCCATAATTGACACCGAAAATCGTCAAAATGACAATAAATCATCAAATCTGGCAACTATCCATATCATCTGATCTTTTGTAACAGCCAGATGTTAAGTATTTATATTAAATTAAACCCATTTAACTTTGTGGCTGTTTGACTGCGAGCGCTAAGCGGTATCCCAATTTTTCTTTTTCTCTTAGGAGCCAGGTTCAAATCACGGCGCCTGAAACTTTTATTTTTTATTTTTTTAAATGTTTCTTTTAATGTTAATTAATATACTTATTTATCATTAGATATTAAAATCAATAACAGAAAAAATAGATTATAGCTAATAAATTATTAGTGAATAAATAAAATCAATAAAATATTTATTTGGGATACAAGTTTTTAGCATAAAATAGAAAAAGTGCAAAAAATTTTTTAGAAAATCAATATTTTTGAGCTCAAATGATTCTAAATTTATATTTGCATAAACCAATGCGAACTGTACATGTATCTGTGCCCACAAGGAATAACGACTAAACTCGATTTTGGCTAGTGAGAATTTTAAAATCGCTGTGTAAAATCAGGGAAATTAGATTAAGTAATTCTAGCAATTTTATACTATATTAATTTGTAATTTAATTTATAATGAAACAACAGTTAAGTTAAGAGAAACAGAATTATAATGATAAATACACTTTGTCCTAACTCGAATTAACTGTTATACCTTGTGACCAAAGATATAAATTTTATATTTCTTTGTGAAGGGTATATAAGATTCGGCATAGCCGAATATAACCCTCTTACTTGTTTGTTTTTTATTTTTGGTAAAAAAATTACTAAAAATGTGTTAAAATTGTTGATATTGAGCAAAATAAATGCTTGATATCGCAGAAACCATAAAAAATTTCGCGAAACAGGTTTTGGATTCTGAAAGGGGTTATTTAATATATTACACCCCATACCTAACTCAATTTTTTTTAATGTTCGGTGCGCCAAACCAATAAAAAGCTGGCGATATATTGATTTTTATTTATTTTTTTAACGAAAAATAGTTCTTAAATTATTATTTTCCATTAATAATTTATTTTAATGTATGCTCTTTTCCTTTTATGGTATGACGTTTTTTGTACAAAGTGTATGTATTATATTTGTTGATTTTTGAAAAATTATGTTTAATTAGCAAAAAAATATTTTATGAACGGCACCCGTATCGAACCAACATCGTCTTGACTGGCAGTTATTCGTATCATACCCTGACCTACAGAGGCCCAGGCTATTATATTGATTTTTAAGTACTTGAGCTTAAACTGTTTAAAAAACATTAGCTGTTTATCTAGATTGAAATTAAACTCCTTTATTTGTTATAGCCACCGCGGTGCATACCGTTGAGCGGTATGTCTGTACACTTTTCTCTCGAACGTGTTCAGATTCAGATCACGGTGGCCGAATTTTTTTTAAATGCTCTTGTTTTAAATGTTAAAATACTTATTTTACTACGTTTTTTATTTACTCGCTTTGATGTATGTCTGTTCGAGTGAAAAATCGTAATTAATTTTAAGGTAACTTTCTGATGAGCTAGTGGCTTCAATTTTTGCACAGGCATTGGTTTTCAGTGACAATACAATATTATGATTAAAAAAAAAGTGGGCAGCGACATGCCTATAAAAAGTAAATTTGCGATTTGAACTATTTGTACATAGCTGGCTTCTATGCACATTTGGTTTTCTTGACAGTCAGTAGCGTCAGGAACCGAAAAAATAAATTATAGTAAACAAATTATAGTAAATAAAAAAATCAATAAAATAGTTATTTGGGATACATTTTTTAGTACCGAATAGAAAACTTGCAAAAAATGTTTACAAAACCAATATCTTTTGAGTTCAAATGATTCAAAATTCATATTTTATTATTTAACGCAAAATTAATTGTACACAACAGTAGTACTGATTTATTTGCCCTGTGTTTTAGTGAACTTTTGACTTAACTGCACACAACTATTAATTTGTCTCACTATTCTTTAAAGTGGAGTTCGCAACTTACTCTCGAAGTAGAAACAAGCATTAATTTGCCGTCGGTGAACAAAATAAACAATATAAAAATATACATATAATATTAAAAAAAGACAAATATTCGTAACAACAAAGTATTAAAAACACCGTTTTGTTTAATATTTTACGTTTCTTTTTTTCATTTCTTTTTGTAAAGTAAATTATAATTATAAGCAAGTAGGCACACAAACAACAAATATATTTGGTATTCGTACCAAATGAGTACGAATACAACAACGAACAACAGAAATGCCTACGTTACTGTTGTTGCTGCAGAATGTGATAACCCAGTAAACAAAAATTTACACTTGCGAACACGGGTACGCTCAAATTCAATGTCTATGACAGACCATAATATAAAAGTAAATTTTTTGATACCAGCTTCACAGAAAAGCACAAGTGCCAACAATGTGAGCCAACATCAAGCTTTTTTTCGGTTATATGTATTTATTTATTGTATCTTTAATAAAATTGAACTAACAATAAGTAATCAAATCTTAACTCTAAAATTTTAATTTTTAAGTCCAGCCAGTGCCAGACAAAAATATTTATTTCAGCGGTTGGTTGTTTGGTTGTTTACGTCTCTCGTGTTCGGCTGAGAGCAAGTGTGTCCCTCCTTCTCAGCCGAGTGTGGCCTCTAAAGTTAATGATGTTTCGGGCTAGGGGATTTGGGCGCAACTCAAGTCTTTTTATGTAGCTTGTCACGTGTTTAGAAAACACTGTCTTAACCGGCGGCACATCTAGGTCTTTATGAATTCGCTTGTTTCTGACATACAATGGGGCTGCTGTAATCGTACGGAGTATTTTATTTTCTTGACTTTGAATTTTTTCTACATTTGATGCCGAGGCAGTGCCCCATAACTGGATTCCGTAGGACCATATTGGTTTTAGAATGGTGTTGTATAGAAGAAGTTTACAATCTAGGCTTAGAGTAGAGTTCCTTCCAATGAGCCAATTCATTTGAGCTGCTTTTAATTTCATTTGGGTCACCTTTGCATTTATGTGTGACTTCCATGTTAGACGACGATCAAGATGAACACCGAGATATTTTACTTCAGTGTGCTGAGGTATAGTTTGGTTATTTATTTGTATAGGTGGGCAGGTTTCTTTGCACAATGTAAAAGTAATGTGTAGACATTTTTGTTCGTTAATTTTTATCCGCCATTGTTTTAGCCATTGTTCCAACTGATGTATATAATCTAGCAAATTACGGGTGGCTTCTTGATGGCTTTTGTGAACACTTAGAAAAGCTGTATCATCAGCGAATGTTGATAGGTGTATGTTACTGCTTACCGGCAAGTCAGAGGTATATATCAGATATAATACAGGACCGAGGATGCTGCCTTGAGGAACTCCGGCTTCGATGGGTTGCGGAGAGCTTTGAAAATTACCTTCTTTAAGAACAAATTTTCGCTCAGTTAAGTAGCTTTCTAAAAGTTTAAGGATGTTTTCGGGTAGGTTTTGCTTTAGTTTATGTATTAAACCTGCGTTATCAAATGCCTGAGAAACATCGATGAAGAGCGCAGAACAATATTTCTTTTCTTCGAAGGTTTTTCTAACCACGTTCACGAGTCTATGTGTTTTTTCAATCGTACTATGTTGTCTCCTAAAACCGAATTGGTGGTCTGGAATGCATCCAGTACGATTTAGTATGGGTGTTAGCTTACTCATAAGTAGCTTTTCAAATAGTTTTGACATGCTAGACAACAGGCTTATAGGCCTATAGGACTCCACCTTCGTATGATCTTTGCCTGGTTTAGGTATCATGGTAATCAGCAAAACCTTCCATTATGCGGGATAGCATTTGAGGCGCAAAATACTGTCAAAAATAAATAGAATTATCCGTTTTCAGTATAGGGTAGCTCTAAGAGCATTTTATTGCTTATTTTATCAGCGCCTGGAGCTTTTGTCGAGTTTAAGCCCGCAATATAGTGTTCAATCTCACGAATGTTGAACCTCAAAGTAACATCTGGTGTAGCGAGGACTGGTGGCAGATAAACTATAGTATCAGACGTATTTGGAGTAAATACTTTCTGCAAGTGGTTTACAAACAGAGTACCTTTTTCAGCGTCAGTTCTGGCCCAGTCGAAGCTCGCAATGAAGGCTTATATATCACTGGTCTTTTGAGGACTCGGGCTGCTCTCCATAGCGAATAGTTCATTTGAGGTGTTACGTCGAGCCCATTTAGAAAGTTTTGAAGAGAAGCGGTTTTCTGATATTCTAGTAGAGTTTTCAGCTGTTTAGTACATTCCTTACACCTAGATTTTAGCTGAGGCGATCTGTAGCGTTGCCATTCTCTACGAACTCTTCTTTTTTCGGATAAAAGCCGTTCTACATCTACTGAAAAAATTTTATTATATCTCACCTGAAGATTTGTAGTAGTAGCATTTAGAGCAGCTTGCTTAAGGTTTGCCTCAAACATTCTAATAGAGTCATCTATGTCAGCAGGCGTTTTTAATGGAATATTTTCTGGGCAATGAGCACTCAAATATTTTTTTTATTTCAACCAATTTATACGTGTGGTTGTCATCGTTAAATCACAAGTGGGTGAATATGTTGTATGTGAATATATATTGACAATAGTTGGTGAATGATCTGAAGACAAATCTAAAGATGCTTCAACTTGAATCATTTCGCTGGGCACACCCTTTACCACTCCAAAATCAATCACATCAGGTATTTTTCGGCGATCTGTTGGCCAGTAAGTTGGCTGCCCACTTGATATAACATTTAACCGCATTTTTGAAATTGTGTCAGACAAAACGCGACCCTTTGGCGTGATGAGGCGAGATCCCCAGAACGTGTGCTTAGCGTTGTAATCACCGGCGGCCAAAAAGCGTGGGCCTAGTGAATTAAAAAATCTACTATATTGATTTTCTGTAATAGAGTACCTGGGAGGAGAGTAAATTGATGAAATCGCCAGGTTTTGATGAAAAGCTTCAATGCAGATGTTAGTTCAATAACAGAAAAAATAGATTATAGCAAATAAATTATTAGTAAATAAATAAAATCAATAAAATATTTATTTGGGATACAAGTTTTTAGCATCAAATAGAAAAAGTGCAAACAATTTTTTAGAAAATCAATATTTTTTGAGCTCAAATGATTCTAAATTTATATTTGCATAAACCAATGCGAACTGAACTGTATATATGTAACCTAAAAATTCTTGTTTAAGAATACCAATTTTGTAATATACTTTTTGTACAACTTTTTGTATACTTTTGTACATATGCATCTGATGCGTAAATTACACATTAGATATTAAAAAAAACGCTCAATTCAATAAATTATGTATGTATTACAAAATACTTTATTGCGTAATAGCTGCATATATACAAAAGTTTGCATAATTTACGAAAACAGTAATTAAGAAAGTTATTTGGAAATTATTGCATAGATATTTCGTGTATAATTGCAAGTACATGTATCTGTGCCCACAAGGAATAACGACTAAACTCGATTTTGGCTAGTGAGAATTTTAAAATCGCTGTGTAAAATCAGGGAAATTAGATTAAGTAATGCTAGCAATTTTATACTATATTAATTTGTAATTTAATTTATAATGAAACAACAGTTAAGTTAAGCGAAATAAACAGAATTATAATGATAAATACACTTTGTCCTAACTCGAATTAACTGTTATACCTTGTGACCAAAGATATAAATTTTATATTTCTTTGTGAAGGGTATATAAGATTCGGCATAGCCGAATATAACCCTCTAACTTGTTTGTTTTTTATTTTTGGTAAAAAAAAATTACTAAAAATGTGTTAAAATTGTTGATATTGAGCAAAATAAATGCTTGATTTCGCAGAAACCATAAAAAATTTCGCGAAACAGATTTTGGATTCTGAAAGGGGTTATTTAATATATTACACCACATACCTAACTCAATTTTTTTTAATGTTCGGTGCGCCAAACCAATAAAAAGCTGGCGATATATTGAGATTTATTTCTTTTTTTAACGAAAAATAGTTCTTAAATTATTATTTTCCATTAATAATTTATTTTAATGTATGCTCTTTTCCTTTTATGGTATGACGTTTTTTGTACAAAGTGTATGTATTATATTTGTTGGTATTCGTACCAAATGAGTACGAATACAACAACGAACAACAGAAATGCCTACGTTACTGTTGTTGCTGCAGAATGTGATAACCCAGTAAACAAAAATTTACACTTGCGAACACGGGTACGCTCAAATTCAATGTCTATGACAGACCATATTATAAAGGTAAATTTTTTGATACCAGCTTCACAGAAAAGCACAAGTGCCAACAATGTGAGCCATCATCAAGCTTTTTTTTCGGTTATATGTATTTATTTATTGTATCTTTAATAAAATTGAACTAACAATAAGTAATCAAATCTTAACTCTAAAATTTTAATTTTTAAGTCCAGCCAGTGCCAGACAAAAATATTTATTTCAGCGGTTGGTTGTTTGGTTGTTTACGTCTCTCGTGTTCGGCTGAGAGCAAGATGTCCCTCCTTCGCAGCCGAGTGTGGCCTCTAAAGTTAATGATGTTTCGGGCTAGGGGATTTGGGTGCAACTCAAGTCTTTTTATGTAGCTTGTCACGTGTTTAGAAAACACTATTGTCTTAACCGGCGGCACATCTAGGTCTTTATGAATTCGCTTGTTTCTGACATACAATGGGGCTGCTGTAATCGTACGGAGTATTTTATTTTCTTGCCTTTGAATTTTTTCTACATTTGATGCCGAGGCAGTGCCCCATAACTGGATTCCGTAGGACCATATTGGTTTTAGAATGGTGTTGTATAGAAGAAGTTTACAATCTAGGTTTAGAGTAGAGTTCCTTCCAATGAGCCAATTCATTTGAGCTGCTTTTAATTTCATTTGGGTCTCCTTTGCATTTATGTGTGACTTCCATGTTAGACGATCAAGATGAACACCGAGATATTTTACTTCAGTGTGTTGAGGTATAGTTTGGTTATTTATTTGTATAGGTGGGCAGGTTTCTGTGCACAATGTAAAAGTAATGTGTAGACATTTTTGTTCGTTAATTTTTATCCGCCATTGTTCCAACTGATGTATATAAACTAGCAAATTACGGGTGGCTTCTTGATGGCTTTTGTGAACACTTAGAAAAGCTGTATCATCAGCGAATGTTGATATGTGTATGTTACTGCTTACCGGCAAGTCAGAGGCATATATCAGATATAATACAGGACCGAGGATGCTGCCTTGAGGAACTCCGGCTTCAATGGGTTGCGGAGGGCTTTGAAAATTACCTTCTTTAACAACAAATTTTCGCTCAGCTAAGTAGCTTTCTAAAAGTTTAAGGATGTTTTCGAGTAGGTTTTGTGTTTGTTCAATCGTACTATGTTGTCTCCTAAAACCGAATTGGTGGTCTGGAATGCATCCAGTACGATTCAGTATGGGTGTTAGCTTACTCATAAGTAGCTTTTCAAATAGTTTTGACATGTTAGACAACAGGCTTATAGGGCTATAGGACTCCACCTTCGTATGATCTTTGCCTGGTTTAGGTATCATGGTAATCAGCGAAACCTTCCATTCTGCGGGATAGCATTTGAGGCGCAAAATACTGTTAAAAATAAATAGAATTATCCGTTTTGCAGTATAGGGTAGCTCTAAGAGCATTTTATTCCTTATTTTATCAGCGCCTGGAGCTTTTTTCGAGTTTAAGCCCGCAATATAGTGTTCAATCTCACGAATGTTGAACCTCAAAGTAATATCTGGTATAGCGAAGACTGGTGGCAGCTCAACTATAGTATCAGACGTATTTGGAGTAAATACTTTCTGCAAGTGGTTTACAAACAGAGTACCTTTTTCAGCGTCAGTTCTTGCCCAGTCTCCATTCGAAGCTCGCAATGGAGGCTTATATATCACTAGTCTTTTGATGCCTCGGGCTGCTCTCCATAGCGAATATTCTGTTTGAGGTGTTGCGTCGAGCCCATTTAGAAAGTTTTGAAGAGAAGCGGTTTTTTGATATTCTAGTAGAGTTTTCAGCTGTTTAGTACATTCCTTCAGCCTAGATTTTAGCTGAGGCGATCTGTAGCGTGGCCATTCTCTACGAACTCTTCTTTTTTCGGATAAAAGCCGTTCTACATCTACTGAAAAAATTTTATTATATCTCACCTGAAGATTTGTAGTAGTAGCATTTAGAGCAGCTTGCTTAAGGTTTGCCTCAAACATTCTAATAGAGTGATCTATGTCAGCAGGCGTTTTTAATGGAATATTTTCTGTGCAATGAGCACTCAAATATTTTTTGTATTTCAGTAAATTTATACGTGTGGTTGTCATCGTTAAATCACAAGTGGGTGAAGAAACTGTGTGTAAATATATAGTGAAAATAGTTGGTGAGTGATCTGAAGACAAATCTAAAGATGCTTCAACTTGGATCATTTCGCTGGGCACACCCTTTACTACTCCAAAATCAATAACATCAGGTATTTTTCGGCGATCTTTTGGCCAGTAAGTTGGCTGCCCACTTGATATAACCTTTAACCGCATTTATGAAATTGTGTCAAACAAAACGCGACCCTTTGGCGTGATGAGGCGAGATCCCCAGAACGTGTGCTTAGCGTTGTAATCACCGGCGGCCAAAAAGCGTGGGCCTAGTGAATTAAAAAATGTACTATACTGATTTTCTGTAATAGAGTACCTGGGAGGAGAGTAAATTGATGAAATCGCCAGGTTTTGATGAAAAGCTTCAATGCAGATGTTAGTTGCTTGAAGATAGTCTTCACAATGATCACTCATTAAGTAGTGTTTTAATAGCGATTTTATTAGTATACCCGAGCCACCACAAGCTCTACCTTGGGGGTCCTTTGTGTCGTAGAGAGTATATCCGTTGATTTTAAAAAAACTTCTAGCAGTCAAGTGCGTCTCAGAGATAAGCATAGCATCAATTTGCTTATCCATCATGAAGTATTCTAGTTCGTTTTTATGTTGGCGGATGCCGTTTGCGTTCCAGAAACAGATTTTTAAGTTCATGGTTTTTTTTAATGCAGCCTGCAATAATGTAGACTGCATTTTCAACACTTCCTGCATCATGCAGGTCATGTTGGTTGAAAAAAAATTTACGGTTTGTATTAAATTTTCTATTGAAGCCTCAAGTCGATCAAAATTGAAACCACTGTTTTCGTTGGCAAGAGGCCGTTTTTGAGCTGGGGGCTGGTTAGACTTCAAAGCATTAGCGTACGAGAACTGGCTGTTTGGTATGTTTTGCGCTATGGGCTGGTTAGCCTTAAAAATGTTGGCGTATGAAGGCCGGCCGGTAGCTGGTTGGCGCAACTGGAGATAATTTGTATTGTCGAAAGTATTAGGTTGAGCATAGGTGTGATTACGTCTGTTAGACAAAGACCGCTTAACATGTAAATAGACAGGACAGCCCCTGTAGTTTGCAGTGTGATTTTGATGGCAATTGCTACACTTTTTCATTTTGGAATCATCTTTTTGCTTATCACAATTGGCAGTGCTGTGTAGTTCGCCACAGACGACACAAACGGTGCGCAACTTGCAATATGTTTTGGTGTGGCCATATTCTTGGCAATTTAGACATTGAATGGGCCCTGCTCGCTTGTGTGGTTCCTCTACGGCAACTCGTCGGTGCAGCAAATATCTTAAGCTGTAAATTCATATCACCTGGTTCCATTTTCACACGAAATAGTGGTTGGGGAACTCGCTCTCTATTTTTAATGTTAGTAACATTTTTCACTTTAAAATTATTATTTACTAGACCCGCTTTTACCTCTTCTGGATCCACGTATGAATCGATGCCTTTTATCACTACCTGGAGGCCTTTTGCACTTTTCAATTGGTAGGTGTAAAAATTTTTATTTTGTGTTTCAAACTCCGAAACTACTGAGCGGTAATGATTTTCTTCATTTACTTAAATTTTTATTTCATTAATCGCACCACGTTTTATCGGGATCACGTAAAACGCCTCTTCACCGATTAATTGTACTAGCCTTTTAATTAGCTCATTTGAGTTTTTCTGTCTTAAGTATATTGGGGGCGGCTTGCTTGACCTGACAATGGTGATTTCATCTTCGTCGTTTTGTAGAAGTGAAAACCGCTTTTCAGAGAGCGTCGCATCAGATTTACCATCTTTGGCCATTTTCGCCAATGGAGCGAGGTTTTTCGATCTTGGACTTCTTTGTCTTTTTTTATTATTTATCACTTTAAAATAGCGATCAATACCCATTTGGATTTTTGGATTTTCTGAATCAGTTTCTATGGGGACACTTTCTGTCGTTTTTTCATTTTCTGCTTGATGTTGGCTCATATTGTTGGCACTTGTGCTTTGCTGTGAAGCTGGTATCAAAAAATTTACTTTTATATTATGGTCCGTCATAGACATTGAATTTGAGCGTACCCGTGTACGGAAGTGTAAATTTTTGTTTACTGGGTTATCACATTCTGCAGCAACAACAGTAACGTAGGCATTTCTGTTGTTTGTTGTTGTATTCGTATTCATTTGGTACGAATACCAAATATATTTATTGTTTGTGTGCCTACTTGCTTATAATTATAATTTACTTTACAAAAAGAAATGAAAAAATGTATAGGTACGTAAAATATTAAACAAAACGGTGTTTGTTAATACTTTGTTGTTGCGAATATTTTTCTTTTTTTTATAAATATTGTATGTATATTTTTATATTGTTTATTTTGTTCACCGACGGCAAATTAATGCTTGTTTCTACTTCGAGAGTATGCTGCGAACTCTGGTCATTTTCTCCGGATTTTAAAAAGGATTACAAAAATAGGATGGAATACCTTCAAAACGCGGTATATCCTATCCTGTAATTAATCTTAGTTTTCCCAGAATTCACAAAAGCCCTCAGAGAAACACTACCAGTACGCACAAAAAAGTAAAAAAATATTTTAAAATAGATATGGTCATTTTCTCAGGATTTTCAAAAAGGATTACAAGAATAGGATGGAATACCTTCAAAACGCGGTATATCCCATCCTGTAATTTATCTTAGTTTTCCCAGAATTCACAAAATTCCTTAGAGAAACAGTACCAGTACTCAAAAAAAAGTAAAAAAAAAATATTTAAAAATAGATCTGGTAATTTTCTCCGGATTTTCAAAAAGGATTACAATAATAGGATGGAATACCTTCAAAACGCGGTATATCCCATCCTGTAATCTACTTTAGTTTTCCCAGAATTCACAAAATCCCTCAGAGAAACACTACCAGTACTCACAAAAAAGTAAAAAAATATTTAAAAAGGATTACAATAATAGAATGGAATACCTTCAAAACGCGGTATATCCCATCCTGTAATATATCTTAGTTTTCCCATAATTCACAAAAAATCCCTCAGAGAAACAGTACCAGTACTCACAAAAAAGTAAACAAATATTTAAAAATAGATCTGGTTATTTTCGCGGTATATCTCATCCTGTGATCTATCTTAGTTTTCCCAGAATTCACAAAATCCATCAGAGAAACAGTACCAATACTCACAAAAAAAAAAAACAATATTTAAAAATAGATCTGGTAATTTTCTCCGGATTTTAAAAAGGATTACAAAAATAGGATGGAATACCTTCTAAACGCGGTATATCCCATCCTGTAATCTATCTTGGTATTCCCAGAATTCACAAAATCTCTCAGAGAAACAGTACCAGTACTCACAAAAAAAGTAAAAAAATATTTAAAAATAGACCTGGTCATTTTTTCCGGTTTTTCAAAAAGGATTACTAAAATAGGATCGAATACCTTCAAAACGCGGTATATCCCATCTTGTAATCTATCTTAGTTTTCCCAGAATTCACAAAAAATCCCTCATAGAAACAGTAGCAGTACTCACAAAAAAGTTAAAAAATATTTAAAAATAGATCTGGTCATTTTCTCAGGATTTTCAAAAAGGATTACAAAAATAGGATGGAATATCTTCAAAACGCGGTATATCCCATCCTGTAATATATCGTAGTTTTCCCAGAATTCACAAAATCCCTTAGAGAAACAGTACCAGTACTCACAAAAAAAGGAAAAAAATATTTAAAAATAGATCTGGTCATTTTCTCCGGATTTTCAAAAAGGATTACATAAATAGGATGGAATACCTTCAGAACGAGGTATATCCCATCCTGTAATCTATTTTAATTTTCCCAGAATTCACAAAATCCCTCAGAGAAACACTACCAGTACTCACAAAAAAGTTAAAAAATATTTAACAATAGATCTGGTAATTTTCTCCGCATTTTCAAAAAGGATTACAAAGATAGGATGGAATACCTTCCAAACGCGGTATATCCCATCCTGTAATCTATCGTTGTTTTCCCAGAATTCACAATATCCCTTAGAGAAACAGTACCAGTACTCACAAAAAAAGGAAAAAAATATTTAAAAATATATCTGGTCATTTTCTCCGGATTTTCAAAAAGGATTTAAAAAATAGGATGGAATACATTCAAAACGAGGTATATCCCATCCTGTAATCTATTTTATTTTTCCCAGAATTCACAAAATCCCTCAGAGAAACACTACCAGTACTCACAAAAAAGTAAAAAAATATTTAAAAATAGATCTGGTAATTTTCTCCGGATTTTCAAAAAGGATTACAATAATAGGCTGGAATACCTTCAAACCACGGTATATCCCATCCTGTAATCTATCTTGGTATTCCCAGAATTCACAAAATCTCTCAGAGAAACAGTACCAGTACTCACACAAAAAGTAAAAAAATATTTAAAAATAGATCTGGTCATTTTCTTCGGATTTTCAAGAAGGACTACGAAAATAGGATGGAATGAATACCTTCAAAACGCGGTATATCCCATCTTGTAATCTATCTTAGTTTTCCCAGTATTCACAAAAATCCCTCAGAGAAACAGTACCAGTAGTCACAAAAAAGTAAAAAAATATTTAAAAATAGATCTGGTCATTTTCTCCGGATTTTAAAAAGGATTACAAAAATAGGATGGAATACCTTTAAAACGCGGTATATCCCATCCTGTAATCTACTTTAGTTTTCCCAGAATTCACAAAATCCCTCAGAGAAACACTACCAGTACTCACAAAAAAATAAAAAAATATTTAAAAATAGATCTGGTAATTTTCTCCGGATTTTCAAAAAGGATTACAATAATAGGATGGAATACCTTCAAAACGCGTCTATATCATCCTGTACTCCATCTTAGTTTTCCCAGAATTCACAAAATCCCTCAGAGAAACAGTACTAGTACTCACAAAAAAAGCAAAAAAAATATTTAAAAATAGATCTGGTAATTTTCTCCGGATTTTCAAAAACGATTACAAAAATATGATGGAATACCTTCAAAACGTGGTATATCCCATCCTGTAATCTATTTTAATTTTCCCAGAATTCACAAAATCCCTCAGAGAAACACTACCAGTACTCACAAAAAAGTAAAAAAATATTTAAAAATAGATCTGGTCATTTTCTCCAGATTTACAAAAAGGATTCCAAAAATAGGATGGAATACCTTCGAAACGCGGTATATCCTATCCTGTAATCTATCTTAGTTTTCCCAGAATTCACAAAATCCATCAGAGAAACAGTACCAGTACTCAAAAAAAAGGAAAAAAAATATTGAAAAATAGATCTGGTAATTTTCTCCGGATTTTCAAAAAGGATTACAAAAATAGGATGGAATACCTTCAAAACGACGTATATCCCATCTTGTAATCTATCTTATTTTCCCAGAATTTACAAAATCCCTCAGATAAACATAAGCAGTACTCACAAAAAAGTAAAAAAATATTTAAAAATAAATCTGCTCATTTTCTCCGGATTTTCAAAAAGGATTACAAAAGTAGGATGGAATACCTTCAAAACGCGGTATATCCCATCCTGTAATTTATCTTAGTTTTCCCAGAATTCACAAAATTCCTTAGAGAAACAGTACCAGTACTCACAAAAAAGTAAAAAAAAATATTTAAAAATAGATCTGGTAATTTTCTCCGGATTTTCAAAAAGAATTACAATAATAGGATGGAATACCGTCAAAACGCGGTATATCCCATCCTGTAATCTACTTTAGTTTTCCCAGAATTCACAAAATCCCTCAGAGAAACACTACCAGTACTCACAAAAAAGTAAAAAAATATTTAAAAAGGATTACAATAATAGGATGGAATACCTTCAAAACGCGGTATATCCCATTCTGTAATATATCTTAGTTTTCCCATAATTCACAAAAAATCCCTCAGAGAAAAAGTACCAGTACTCACAAAAAAGTAAAAAAATATTTAAAAATAGATCTGATTATTTTCGCGGTATATCTCATCCTGTGATCTATCTTAGTTTTCCCAGAATTCACAAAAGCCATCAGAGAAACAGTACCAATACTCACAAAAAAAGGAAAACAATATTTTAAAATAGATCTGGTCATTTTCTCCGGATTTTAAAAAGGATTACAAAAATAGGATGGAATACCTTCTAAACGCGGTATATCCCATCCTGTAATATATCTTGGTATCCCCAGAATTCACAAAATCTCTCAGAGAAACAGTACCAGTACTCACAAAAAATGTAAAAAAAATATTTAAAAATAGTCCTGATCATTTTTTCCGGATTTTCAAAAGGATTACAAAAGTAGGATGGAATACCTTCAAAACGCGGTATATCCCATCCTGTAATCTATCTTAGTTTTCCCAGAATTCACAAAATCCATCAGAGAAACAGTACCAGTACTCACAAAAAAGTAAAAAAATATTTTAAAATAGATCTGATTATTTTCGCGGTATATCTCATCCTGTGATCTATCTTAGTTTTCCCAGAATTCACAAAAGCCATCAGAGAAACAGTACCAGTACTCAAAAAAAAGGAAAAAAATATTTAACAATAGATCTGGTAATTTTCTCCGCATTTTCAAAAAGGATTACGAAAATAGGATGAAATACCTTCAAAACGCGGTATATCCCATCTTGTAATCTATCTAAGTTTTCCCAGAATTCACAAAATCCATCAGAGAAACAGTACCAGTACTCAAAAAAAAAGGAAAAAAATATTTAAAAATAGATCTGGTTATTTTCTCCGGATTTTCAAAAAGGATTACAAAAATAGGATGGAATACCTTCAAAACGAGGTATATCCCATCCTGTAATCTGTTTTAGTTTTCCCAGAATTCACAAAGTCCCTCAGAGAAACACTACCAGTACTCACAAAAAAGTAAAAAAATATTTAAAAATAGATCTGGTAATTTTCTCCGGATTTTCAATAAGGATTACAAAAATTGGATGGAATACCTTCAAAACGCGGTTTATCCCATCCTGTAATCTATCGTAGTTTTCCCAGAATTCACATAATCCCTTAGAGAAACAGTACCAGTACTCACAAAAAAAGGAAAAAAATATTTAAAAATAGATCTGGTCATTTTCTCCGGATTTTCAAAAAGGATTACAAAAATAGGATGGAATACCTTCAAAACGAGGTATATCCCATCCTGTAATCTATTTTAGTTTTCCCAGAATTCACAAAATCCCTCAGAGAAACACTACCAGTACTCACAAAAAAGTAAAAAAATATTTAAAAATAGATCTGGTAATTTTCTCCGGATTTTCAAAAAGGATTACAATAATAGGATGGAATACCTTCAAAACACGGTATATCCTATCCTGTAATATATCTTAGTTTTCCCAGAATTCACAAAATCCTTCAGAGAAACAGTACCAGTACTCACAAAAAAGTAAAAAAATATTTAAAAATAGATCTGGTCATTTTCTCCGGATGTTCAAAAAGATTACAAAAGTAGGATGGAATACCTTCAAAACGCGGTATATCCCATCCTGTAATCTATCTTAGTTATCCCAGAATTCACAAAATCCATCAGAGAAACAGTACCAGTACTCACAAAAAAAGGAAAAAATATATTTTAAAATAGATCTGGTCATTTTCTGCGGATTTTCAAAAGGATTACAAAAAAATGGAATACCTTCAAAACACGGTATATCCCATCCTGTAATCTATCTTAGTTTTCCCAGAATTCACAAAATCCCTCAGAGAAACAGTACCAGTACGTACAAAAAAAATTTAAAAAAATATTTAAAAATAGATCGGGTCATTTTCTCCGGATTTTCAATAAGGATTACAAAAATAGGATGGAATACCTTCAAAACGCGGTATATCCCATCCTGTAATATATCTTAGCTTTCTAGAATTCACAAAATCCCTCAGAGAAACAGTACCATTACTCACAAAAAAGTAAAATAATATTTAAAAATAGATCTGGTAATTTTCTCCGGATTATCGAAAAGGATTACAAAAATAGGATAGAATACCTTCAAAACGCGGTATATCTCATCCTATAATCTATCTTAATTTTCCCATAATTCACAAAATCCTTCAGAGAAACAGCACCAGTACTCACAAAAAGTAAAAAAATATTTAAAAATAGATCTGATCATTTTCTCCGGATTTTCAAAAAGGATTAAAAAAATAGGATGAATATCTTTTAAGAGCGGTATATCCCAACCTGTAATCTATCTTGGTTTTCTCAGAATTCACAAAATCCCTCAGAGAAACAGTACCAGTACTCACAAAAAAAGTAAAAAAATATTTAAAAATAGATCTGGTCATTTTCTCCGAATTTTCAAAAAGATTACAAAAATAGGATGGAATACCTTCAAAACAAGGTATATCCCATCTTGTAATCTATCTTATTTTCCCAGAATTCACAAAATCCCTCAGAGAAAAATTACCAGCACTCACAAGAAAGTAAAAAAATATTTAAAAATAGATCTGATCATTTTCTCCGGATTTTCAAAAAGGATTAAAAAAATAGGATGGAATACCTTCAAAATGCGGTATATCCCATCCTGTTCTATCTTAGTTTTCCCAGAATTCACATAATCCCTTAGAGAAACAGTGCCAGTACTTACAAAAAAGTAAAAAAATATTTAAAAATAGATCTGGTCATTTTCTCCGGATTTACAAAAAGGATTACAAAAATGGGATGGAATACCTTCAAAACGAGGTATATCCCATCTTGTAGTCTATGTTATTTTCCCACAATTCACAAAGTCCCTCAGAGAAACATTATCAGTACTCACAAAAAAGTAAAAAAATATTTAAAAATAGATCCGGTCATTTTCTCCGGATGTTCAAAAGGATTACAAAAGTAGGATGGAATACCTTCAAAACGCGGTATATCCCATCCTGTAATCTATCTTAGTTTTCCCAGAATTCACAAAATCCCTTAGAGAAACAGTACCAGTACTCACAAAAAAGTAAAAAAAATATTTAAAAATAGATCTGGTCATTTTGTCCGGATTTACAAAAAGGATTACAAAAACAGGATGGAATACCTTCAAAACGCGGTATATCCCATCCTGTAATCTATTTTAGTTTTTCCAGAATTCACAAAATCCCTCAGAGAAACACTACCAGTACGCACAAAAAAGTAAAAAACTATTTAAAAATAGATATGGTCATTTTCTCAGGATTTCAGGATTCCAGAATTCACAAAATCCATCAGAGAAACAGTACCAGTACTCACAAAAAAAAGGAAAAAAAATATTTAAAAACAGATTTTCAAAAAGGATTACAAAAATAGGATGGAATACCTTCAAAACGAGGTATATCCCATCTTGTAGTCTATCTTATTTTCCCAGAATTCACAAAATCCCTCAGAGAAACATTACCAGTACTCACAAAAAAGTAAAAAAATATTTAAAAATAGATCTGGTCATTTTCTCCGGATTTTCAAAAAGATTACAAAAGTAGGATGGAATACCTTCAAAACGCGGTATATCCCATCCTGTAATCTATCTTAGTTTTCCCAGAATTCACAAAATCCCTTAGAGAAACAGTACCAGTACTCACAAAAAAGTAAAAAATATATTTAAAAATAGATCTGGTCATTTTGTCCGGATTTACAAAAAGGATTACAAAAATAGGATAGAATACCTTCAAAACGCGGTATATCTTATCCTCTAATCTATCTTAGTTTTCCCAGAATTCACAAAATCGCTCAGAGAAACAGTACCAGTACTTACAAAAAAAGTAAAAAAATATTTAAAAATAGATCTGGTCCTTTTCTCCGGATTTTCAAAAAGGATTACAAAAATAGGATAGAATACCTACAAAACGCGGTATAACCCATCCTGTAATCTATTTAAGTTTTCCCAGAATGCACAAAATCCCTCAGAGAAACACTACCAGTACGCACA
Source organism: Panzeria rudis (assembly GCA_956483635.1). NCBI lineage: Eukaryota > Metazoa > Arthropoda > Insecta > Diptera > Tachinidae > Panzeria > Panzeria rudis. The sequence continues at coordinate 33,068 of CATQFL010000182.1, forward strand.
AAAAAGTCAAAATATATTTAAAAATAGATCTGGTCATTTTCTCCGGATTTTCAAAAAGGATTACAAAAATAGGATGGAATACCTTCAAAACGCGGTATATCCTATCCTGTAATCTATCTTAGTTTTCCCAGAATTCACAAAATACTCACAAAAAAGTAAAAAAATATTTAAAAATAGATCTAGTCATTTTGTCCGGATTTTCAAAGAGGATTACAAATATAGGATGGAATACCTTCAAAACGCGGTACATCCCATCCTGTAATATATCTTAGCTTTCCCAGAATTCACAAAATCCATCAGAGAAACAGTACCAGTACTCACAAAAAAAGGAAAAAAAATATTTAAAAATAGATCTGGTCATTTTCCCCGGATTTTCAAAAAGGATTACAAAAATAGGATGGAATACCTTCCAAACGCAGTATATCCCATCCTGTAATCTATCTTAGTTATCCCAGAATTCACAAAATCCATCAGAGAAACAGTACCAGTACTCACAAAAAAAGGAAAAAATATATTTTAAAATAGATCTGGTCATTTTCTGCGGATTTTCAAAAAGGATTACAAAAAAATGGAATACCTTCAAAACACGGTATATCCCATCCTGTAATCTATCTTAGTTTTCCCAGAATTCACAAAATCCCTCAGAGAAACAGTACCAGTACGTACAAAAAAAATTTAAAAAAATATTTAAAAATAGATCGGGTCATTTTCTCCGGATTTTCAATAAGGATTACAAAAATAGGATGGAATACCTTCAAAACGCGGTATATCCCATCCTGTAATATATCTTAGCTTTCTAGAATTCACAAAATCCCTCAGAGAAACAGTACCATTACTCACAAAAAAGTAAAATAATATTTAAAAATAGATCTGGTAATTTTCTCCGGATTATCGAAAAGGATTACAAAAATAGGATAGAATACCTTCAAAACGCGGTATATCTCATCCTATAATCTATCTTAATTTTCCCATAATTCACAAAATCCTTCAGAGAAACAGCACCAGTACTCACAAAAAGTAAAAAAATATTTAAAAATAGATCTGATCATTTTCTCCGGATTTTCAAAAAGGATTAAAAAAATAGGATGGAATATCTTTTAAGAGCGGTATATCCCAACCTGTAATCTATCTTGGTTTTCTCAGAATTCACAAAATCCCTCAGAGAAACAGTACCAGTACTCACAAAAAAAGTAAAAAAATATTTAAAAATAGATCTGGTCATTTTCTCCGAATTTTCAAAAAAGATTACAAAAATAGGATGGAATACCTTCAAAACAAGGTATATCCCATCTTGTAATCTATCTTATTTTCCCAGAATTCACAAAATCCCTCAGAGAAAAATTACCAGCACTCACAAGAAAGTAAAAAAATATTTAAAAATAGATCTGATCATTTTCTCCGGATTTTCAAAAAGGATTAAAAAAATAGGATGGAATACCTTCAAAATGCGGTATATCCCATCCTGTTCTATCTTAGTTTTCCCAGAATTCACATAATCCCTTAGAGAAACAGTGCCAGTACTTACAAAAAAGTAAAAAAATATTTAAAAATAGATCTGGTCATTTTCTCCGGATTTACAAAAAGGATTACAAAAATGGGATGGAATACCTTCAAAACGAGGTATATCCCATCTTGTAGTCTATGTTATTTTCCCACAATTCACAAAGTCCCTCAGAGAAACATTACCAGTACTCACAAAAAAGTAAAAAAATATTTAAAAATAGATCCGGTCATTTTCTCCGGATGTTCAAAAGGATTACAAAAGTAGGATGGAATACCTTCAAAACGCGGTATATCCCATCCTGTAATCTATCTTAGTTTTCCCAGAATTCACAAAATCCCTTAGAGAAACAGTACCAGTACTCACAAAAAAGTAAAAAAAATATTTAAAAATAGATCTGGTCATTTTGTCCGGATTTACAAAAAGGATTACAAAAATAGGATGGAATACCTTCAAAACGCGGTATATCCCATCCTGTAATCTATTTTAGTTTTTCCAGAATTCACAAAATCCCTCAGAGAAACACTACCAGTACGCACAAAAAAGTAAAAAACTATTTAAAAATAGATATGGTCATTTTCTCAGGATTTCAGGATTCCAGAATTCACAAAATCCATCAGAGAAACAGTACCAGTACTCACAAAAAAAAGGAAAAAAAATATTTAAAAACAGATTTTCAAAAAGGATTACAAAAATAGGATGGAATACCTTCAAAACGAGGTATATCCCATCTTGTAGTCTATCTTATTTTCCCAGAATTCACAAAATCCCTCAGAGAAACATTACCAGTACTCACAAAAAAGTAAAAAAATATTTAAAAATAGATCTGGTCATTTTCTCCGGATTTTCAAAAAGATTACAAAAGTAGGATGGAATACCTTCAAAACGCGGTATATCCCATCCTGTAATCTATCTTAGTTTTCCCAGAATTCACAAAATCCCTTAGAGAAACAGTACCAGTACTCACAAAAAAGTTAAAAATATATTTAAAAATAGATCTGGTCATTTTGTCCGGATTTACAAAAAGGATTACAAAAATAGGATAGAATACCTTCAAAACGCGGTATATCTTATCCTCTAATCTATCTTAGTTTTCCCAGAATTCACAAAATCGCTCAGAGAAACAGTACCAGTACTCACAAAAAAAGTAAAAAAATATTTAAAAATAGATCTGGTCCTTTTCTCCGGATTTTCAAAAAGGATTACAAAAATAGGATAGAATACCTACAAAACGCGGTATAACCCATCCTGTAATCTATTTAAGTTTTCCCAGAATGCACAAAATCCCTCAGAGAAACACTACCAGTACGCACAAAAAAGTCAAAATATATTTAAAAATAGATCTGGTCATTTTCTCCGGATTTTCAAAAAGGATTACAAAAATAGGATGGAATACCTTCAAAACGCGGTATATCCTATCCTGTAATCTATCTTAGTTTTCCCAGAATTCACAAAATACTCACAAAAAAGTAAAAAAATATTTAAAAATAGATCTAGTCATTTTGTCCGGATTTTCAAAGAGGATTACAAATATAGGATGGAATACCTTCAAAACGCGGTACATCCCATCCTGTAATATATCTTAGCTTTCCCAGAATTCACAAAATCCATCAGAGAAACAGTACCAGTACTCACAAAAAAAGGAAAAAAAATATTTAAAAATAGATCTGGTCATTTTCCCCGGATTTTCAAAAGGATTACAAAAATAGGATGGAATACCTTCCAAACGCAGTATATCCCATCCTGTAATCTATCTTGGTTTTCCCAGAATTCTCTAAATCCCTCAGAGAAACAGTACCAGTACTCACAAAAAAAGTAAAAAAATATTTAAAAATAGATCGTGATCCTGCAACCAAGCGCAGGATTTCAATATTTTGAAAAAGCATATTAACTCGATAAAAAATGGTTTCTTTCGAAGAGTTGCTCAACAACCAGAAAGAAATAGGAGACCGGATTGAAACGATTATCCGGAACTTCAAAAAGGATTCCGCTACAAGAAAGAATTCGATAGAATATTTTCAAGAGAGGCTTCGAAGGCTGGACGGAGAATTTGCAGAATTCGAATCCAACGATAATACAATTCGTCGGATGGAAAACATTCAGCTGGACCACAGGTATTTCGCTGATGACTATTACAACGCAATTATGAAGGCCGTCGAACAATACAGAGAGTTATTCGAATCATCTATGCTGAAGATTTCACAGTCTTCAGCCACAACCCAAGGCTCACTCCCACAACAAGACCAAGCCGCATGTTCAAACGTGACATCAGCGGACACCGATAAGCTGTTGAAGCTTATTCGTAGACAAGCAGCAATAATGGCATCTCTTGAACGTTTATTAAAAACAGATTTAACAAATCAGGACGTGCCAATCGCCACAAAGTTATGGCAAAACATTGAAGACCTCCATCTCCAAATATCTGAAATTAGTGATGAACCTGGCAAGCAAGGTTACAAGATGGAGCAATTTATCAAGTTAGAAAATGATGTACGAAAAGCATTAAGAACCGTTAACAACTATATAACTACTCAACCGATTTCTGGACATAATAATAGTCAGCCCGATTCAATTCCAATACCTAAAATAACATTACCAAAATTTGACGGCAATTATTTAAAGTGGCAAGAATTCCACGACTTATTTTCTTCACTGGTAATAGGCCAATCAATTCCAAAGGTTAAAAAAATCTGGTATCTAAAAACTCATTTAGTGGGAGAAGCTGCAAATCGAATAAAACACTTCACTGCCACTGGGGAAAATTTCGATGCTGCGTGGTCAACTATAATAAATCGCTACCACAACAAGAGGCTATTAGTTAGCAAATTAATTCAAGAACTGGTAGATATACCAAACAAAATGCCAAACGATACTTATAAGGGCCTACATGACAAAACAAAGGAGTGTCTATTAGCACTTCAAAATCTTGGTATCGACACATCAACGTGGGATCCTTTGGTGATCCATTTGCTTCTTAAACGATTGTATCAGGTCACACGACTACGTTACGAACAATCTCTCGTACAGCCACAAGAAGTGCCAACTATCAAAGACTTTCTAAATTTTTTGGAGAAAAATTTTCAATCAGTGGAAGCAATAACTGATAAAGACAAACCTTCAACTGCGAAGTCAAGGGTGTGCACTTCCATCACAGCAGAAGGCCAACGCAGCGACTCCTGTATTATGTGCAAGAAAGCTGGGCACCCATTATTCATATGTAAAGGGTTCCTCCAGCTGTCACCCGCAGCTCGACTGCAGTTCATTCAAAAACAAAAATACTGCGTTAATTGTTTAAAGCCTGGTCACATAGCAAAAAATTGTATGAGAAGAAACTGCACAATGTGCGCCAAAAAACACAATACACTTCTACATCTGGATCAGTCAACTCTGACTGTCAACAATCTAGAATCAACCAAAAATATATCACAAGTACAGATAACTAAGGAGTGTTCATCAACAGACAAGGTGGGTTTTCCGATTAATCAGGAAGCCACATCACTTGCTACATCTAAACACTCCAATACCAATAACTACGTACTTCTTAGTACGGCAATGATCCTGGTTAGATCGAACGAAAAGGAAGTACGATGCAGAGCACTTCTCGATTCGGGATCACAACTCAACCTTGTCAGCGAACGATTAGTGAGACGTCTCGGAATCTCACCCAAACCAGCTTCAATATCTATAAGCAGTATTGGATCAAACAGCACTAGAGTTCAACATCGAGTAAACATCGCCTTACAGTCCCGAATTGGCAACTTCAATACTCGGGTGGAGGCAGCAGTCCTCCCACACATAATTTCACCTCAGCCATCGCAATTTATCAATATTGACCATTGGTCAATTCCCAAAAATATTTTGCTAGCTGATCCAGAGTTTAATCGGCCAGACAAAATAGATATTTTATTGGGTGCAGAGTTTTATCATCAATAACTACGAGAAGGACAGATTCAACTAGCAAATGATTTGCCTACTTTACAAAACACTGTATTCGGATGGGTCATATCCGGAAAAATTGGCGGATATGAGTCACCTACAAAGTCATGTGTAGTATGTACCGGCGACGAAGACACTTTGGAAGAAGTCATTGCTCAACTCTGGGAAATTGAAACCATAAAATCAGCTGACAAAGGAATGTCGACCTCAGAGAAACAGTGCGAAGACCACTTCACACAAACCCACACAATCGAAAAAAAATGGGAGATACATGGTGAGATTGCCATTCTGCACCGATCCCAACACAATAGGAGATTCACACGAAATCGCATTCAACAGATTTCTGGCATTAGAAAGACGACTAGCAAAGGCTCCAGAAGTCAAAACACAATACGTAACCTTCATGAAAGAATATGAAGCATTGGGTCATATGACTCAAATAAACATAAATACCGCATCAATGCCAAAATACTTCATTCCACACCACTGCGTTCTTAAGCCTGATAGTCTAACAACCAAATTACGTGTCGTTTTCGATGCCTCTGCAAAAACGGCTGGTGGTTTATCTCTGAACGATTCAATGTTCATAGGCCCGACAGTTCAAAGTGAACTATTTTCGATCTTACTTCGTTTCCGAATGCCACGCTTCGTCTTTGCAACAGATATTGAAAAGATGTATCGTCAAATAGTAATACACCCAGACGATAGAAAATTCCAAATCATTATATGGAGAGAAGACCCAACCATGGCAGTAAAATATTATCAACTGAATACTGTTACCTATAGAACACGTGCTGCCCCATATTTGGCAACGAAATGTTTGGAGACGATAGCAAAAAGGAACATGACACGATATCCATGTGGATCTAAATTTTTGCTTGAAAACTTCTACGTGGATGATGGGATAGGTGGAGATGACAGCTTAAACACAGCCATAGCGATCCAAAAGGATTTAAATCACATACTTTAAACTACAAAAATGGACTGCAAACCACCCTCAGCTACTTCAAAACGCTGGGCAGCAGCAAAAAGAAGTTAATTTTGATTTCAATAGTGAAAATAACCATACGGTAAAAACATTAGGCTTATCATGGATGCCGAAACGTGACAAATTTTGTGTTAAGGTAGTACTCAAGGAAATGCAGGAAGTCACCAAGCGTACAGTTAGCTCAGATTTAGCCAGACTATTTGATCCGTTAGCATTACTTTCACCAATTGTAGTCTCTGCTAAAATATTTATTCAAGAACTTTGGCAAACGAAATTTGACTGGGATGATGCATTACCAACAAATCTTCATACAAGGTGGGCGACATACCGTAATGAATTAGAACAGTTGAACAATCTAGAAATTCCACGACATATCTTTGAAGGAAATATCTCATCAAATACACAAATTCATGCCTTTGCTGATGCATCAGAAAAAGCATATGGTGCAGCTATTTACATAAGATCAGTTATCAAAAACGATCAAGTAATGATGAGACTACTCTGCGCCAAATCACGGGTAGCACCATTAAAACGCCAGACCCTGCCACGTCTCGAACTTTGCGCAGCCCTATTATGCGCTCAACTAACAGTGAGGGTAAAGAGGGATTTGAAACTCGAGAATACGCTCACATATCTATGGACTGACTCAGAAATCGTTCTAGCTTGGATAAATTCGGAATCATCATCCTACCATACATTTGTGGCTAATCGAATCGCTGCCATACAGGAATTGTCCATCGCTGAACAGTGGAGACATGTTAAATCAAAACAAAACCCGGCGGATATTATATCACGAGGCCTCTCCCCATCAAAACTAGCAACATGCACTCTATAGTTCTACGGACCAATGTTTCTACACGGAAAAAAGAAATTTGGCCTGAAATATACTCAAAGGCCCGTGTTATAAGCGACGATACCGACATGGAACTGAAAAAGGTATCTGCAGTCACTACATCAACTAACACTCCAAGTGACACCTCAGATGTAATTTACCAAATACGACATAACGGGTCTTTCAGAACACTACAACGGGTGGTAGGTTACATGCTCAGATTTATCAACAAGGCGAGAAGACGCACAAAACAATACGAATTAATGCTATCAGATCAAGAACTAGAAAACGCTTTGATGGTTATCGTTCAGACAATGCAAAAATCAGACTTCGATGAAGATTTGAAAAGTTTAGTAATATATAAGGAAGTGAGTAAAAACAGTCCATATAAGAATCTTGCTCCGTTTATGGATACTAACGGTATTATAAGAGTCGGAGGCCGGTTACAGTCATCATCACTCCCATATGACGCCACACACCCAATGCTAATTCCATACAATGATCCGATATCGAAAGTACTTCTGCAAGAAGTGCACGAACAAAATCGGCACTGTGGGCCACAAGCACTTTTAGCGCATATGAGGCAAAGATATTGGCAAGTCAAGGGAAAGTCAGCAGCTCGATCAATTGTGAAACATTGCGTAAAATGTACTCGAGCCAAACCACAATTACTTAATCAAATCATGGGTAACTTGCCAACTACAAGAGTCACCCCAGCTAGAGCGTTCATAAATTCCGGTGTTGATTTTTGTGGACCTTTCTGGATTCATCACAAAATAAGAGGAAAACGTCCACATAAGGCCTACGTAGCAGTGTTTTGTTGTTTTGCAACCAAGGCGGTACACTTGGAATTAGTCAGCGATTTAACAACAGAAGCTTTTATAGGTGCATTAAAACGGTTTATTAGCAGAAGAGGTCATTGTAAAAATATGTACTGTGACAACGCAACAAACTTCGTTGGTGCAAAAAATCAGCTTAATGAACTGTCCGACGCAATTTATACAAACGCAGCTCACAATAACATCACTAAAGAATGTACATCTAAAGGAATCATCTTTCATTTCATACCACCTAGAGCACCTCATTTCGGTGGGCTTTGGGAAGCCGCGGTTAAGTCAGCAAAACATCTTCTAGTTAGAAGTACTGCTACAGCATCATTGACGTATGAAGAGCTTGAGACTGTAGTAATAGAGATCGAAGGCATTCTTAATTCTCGACCAATAAGTCCAATGTCAGACAATCCAAATGACTTGTCTGCCTTAACCCCAGGTCACTTTCTCATTGGAGAACCACTCAATGCTCAAGTCGACGTAAGTGCCACAGAAAAAAGAATAAATTTATTGACCAGGTGGAAATTGGTAACACATTTGAAACTTGAATTTTGGAGGCGATGGTCACGAGAATACCTATGCGAACTCCAATATCGACACAAGTGGAAGATACATAAAAATAACATTAAATCTGGGGATATGGTCATAGTAAAAGAAGATAATACAGCTCCTTTAAAGTGGCCATTGGGGAGAGTTATAGAAGTACATTACGGAGATGATGGCTTGGTCCGAGTGGTTGACATCAAAACGTCAAACGGCATTTTCAGAAGAGCTATTACTCGCTTAGCAGCATTGCCAATCGACAATACGGAACCTAATGAAATAGTTCACCAGAAAGACTCCAACGATCCGACTAGTTTACAACATGAGATCTCTAAAGGTCATCGAGTTGACGAATCTCTTACAACTCAACATGAGCAAATTAAAATACCTAAGCAAAAGAGACGGACTTCTCTAAACACTAGTATTTTCAACGTCATGGTTTCTCTTTTCCTAATACCATTAATATTAGGAGCACAAATACACAATAAACGGTTTGGAAGTCATTTGGGCATACATTTTGAAGGAATCGGTTCAGCGGCAATTTCATCCACAGAATGGCAACTGGTGATATATTACGATTTAAAAGAGTTTTGGTCTGAAGCCGCATTATTCGCAGAAGGGACAAGGACATTAGACCACTTATGTAAAGATATGCTAGATAAATCAACATGTACAAACCTAGTAAAATATTTTGAGCACACGGAAGCTGAACTATCCATAGACAGCACTTTACTCTCAGGAAGAATACATAAGAGGGCAGCACTAGACCTGGTTGGGAATATCGCACATTCACTATTTGGAGTATTGGATTCTGAATATGCGAACGAAATGGCACATACAATTTCACAAGTCAAGGAAAATGAAGAACATTTGTTGAATCTTTTAAAAAATCAGACGTCAATCATAGATTCAACAATTAACATTATGAAGGCCGACCAAGAAGCAGTGAAGAAGAAGTTTGACCAAATTGATCTCCAAATAGCAGAAGTGCACAACATGATACGGGATAATAGAGAAGAGTATCATCAAGAAAGAATTTACCGTATTTTTTCGTCACTATGTATCCAGTTAAGTATTACGGCAGCAAATTTGCAGCGTACACAGTCGTCAATACTTGATATTTTGACAAACACTCACCACGGCATCATAAGTCCATTATTATTAACTCCTCACCAATTACAGCAAGAAGTAAAAAAATTAAATGAAGATACTTTACAACTAAACAAACTAATGAGGATAAAGGGAGGACTTACCGCAAACACAGTAATTTTCAGTATTACATTACCACTAATAGAACGCGATCGATTTGAAATATTTAACATTATTCCAGTGCCAAATTGGATCAACAAAACCCTTGTTTCAATAAAGCCGTGTGCAGCTCTTCTGATCATCAACATTGTTCGAAATCAGTATTTTACGATTAGTAACACTGACTTCAAATCATGCTCACTTCTTACAGAAGATATGTATCTCTGCTCCAAAGGTCAAGTAAGATATGAACAGGGTTCATCAACATGTTCTTGCGAAATAAATTTATTTTATAACAAAACTCATTCAGATTGCCCAGTACAGCAAATAAAAGACATTCCCGCTTGGATACCTCTCCACCATAAAAACAAATGGATCTACGCAGTTGCAGGTACATCTCATGCGACGGCAGTATGCAAGCAAGAAATTACACAAATAACACTTGACGGATCTGGTTTGCTTGCTTTGGAACCAGAGTGCATCCTTAAATATAAATTCATGACGATGCAGGCACAGCAAGCAATTTCTACTTCACTTACGACTTCATACACTAATCTTTGGGAACCAAGCGAACAGAGCCACAGGGAGCATTTGAAACCATTGATGAATGAAATACATATAAGCGAGTATGTATCACAAGTTAAAAATTTAACAACTCTACAAACCTCATTAGCTGCACAAGAAATACTGAAACTACCAAACAAACTTGAAACTAACAATTACCATCACATGGCAATTGGTTACACAGCATCGATCATCACGCTCTGCATTTCAATTTACTTACTACTCAAACGAAAATCCCATCAACAACTGGCTAACTCAGCTCCAACTCCAGCACCTCGTATACAGAAAACAGATACTGACTTCACCGTACACATATAAGAACCAACACAGCCTCTTTTCATACTACAAGGAATGCCAGCTCAGCACATTAACAAATCTTATTGTCTTAGGTCTTACTATGCTATTGTAACTTTATTTTAAGTTTTTTTTAGTTTCTTTTTTTTGAGCTTCACTCAACGCGGGGAGCATGTTCACACAAATTGTTAATTTTGTAATTTTTATGTTTTGTTGCTCAATCGCTTGCAATGTATAAAATTAGGTCATTCATAGAATTTATTTATTGTAACATAATACTTTGTTTAAGTAATGATTTTATTCTTTGTTGTTCATTTGCATTTAATATTTTAGTTTGTTCTATGTCAATAACCGCATAAACAGTCAAGTTAGCAATTTATTTCCTCAACATACATGAATATATGTCATTGTTAAATTAGCAGTTTAATACAATTTTATTTCCTAGTAGATAAGCACTTTTACTTTAATTGTTTTAATATAAAAGAAAGTAAAATAAAGTTTATGATTGAGTTCTTTTTAAGACAGAAACATTAATAGTTTTATTAAGAGCTCTACCTCTAGGTTACTAGTGCTTAAGAGGAAAATAAAAACCAACTAATTCTTCAGGCTACACGTGCTTGCAAGAAAACCACATACCATTACAAACACCATTTTTCTGCGGATTTTCAAAAAGGATTACGAAAATAGGATGGAATACCTTCAAAACGCGGTATATCCCATCTTATAATCTATCTTAGTTTTCCCAGAATTCACAAAAATCCCTCAGAGAAACAGTACCAGTACTCACAAAAAGGTAAAAAAATATTTAAAAATAGATCTGGTCATTTTCTCCGGATTTTCAAAAAGGATTACAATAATAGGATGGAATACCTTCAAAACGCGGTACGCCCCATCCTGTAATCTATCTTAGTTTTCCCTGAATTCACAAAATCCCTCAGAGAAACAGTACCAGTACTCACAAAAAAGTAAAAAAATATTTAAAAATAGATCTGGTCATTTTCTCCGAATTTTCAAAAAGGATTACAAAAATAGGATGGAATACCTTCAAAACGCGGTATATCCGATCCTGTAATCTATCTTAGTTTTCCCAAAAGTCACAAAATCTATCAGAGAAACAGTACCAGTACTCGCAAAAAAGTAAAACAATATTTAAAAATAGATCTGGTCATTCCTCCGGATTTTCAAAAAGGATTACAAAAATAGGATGGAATACCTTCTAAACGCGGTATAGCCCATCCTGTAATATATCTTGGTTTTCCCAGAATTCACAAAATCCCCCAGAGAAACAGTACCAGTACTCACAAAAAAAAGAAAAAAATTATTTAAAAATATATCTGGTCATTTTCTCCGGATTTTCAAAAAGGATTACAAAAATAGGATGGAATAGCTTCAAAACGCGGTATATCCCATCCTATAATATATCTCGCTTTTCCCAGAATTCACAAAATCTCTCAGAGAAACAGTACCAGTACTCACAAAAAAGTAAAAAAATATTTAAAAATAGATCTGGTCATTTTCTCCGGATTTTCAAAAACGATTACGAAAATAGGATGGAATACCTTAAAAACGCGGTATGTCCCATCTTGTAATCTATCTTAGTTTTCCCAGAATTCACAAAAATCCCTCAGAGAAACAGTACCGGTACTCACAAAAAAAGGGAAAAAAATATTTAAAAATAGATCTGGTCATTTTCTCCGAATTATCAAAAAGGATTACAAAAATAGGATGGAATACCTTCTAAACGCGATGTATCCCATCCTGTAATCTATCTTGGTTTTCCCAGAATTCACAAAATCTCTCAGCGAAACAGTACCAGTACTCACAAAAAAGTAAAAAAATATTTAAAAATAGATCTGGTCATTTTCTCCGGATTTTCAAAAAGGATTACAAAAATAGGATGGAATACCTTCAAAACGCGGTATATCCCATCCTGTAATCTATCTTAGTTTTCCCAGAATTCACAAAGCCCCTTAGAGAAACAGTACCAGTAATCACAAAAAAGTAAAAAAAATATTTAAAAATAGATCTGGTCATTTTGTCCGGATTTACAAAAAGGATTACAACAATAGGATGGAATACCTTCAAAACGTGGTATATCCCATCCTGTAATCTATTTTAGTTTTCCCAGAATTCACAAAATACTCACAAAAAAGTAAAAAAATATTTAAAAATAGGTCTAGTCATTTTGTCCGGATTTTCAAAGAGGATTACAAATATAGGATGGGATACCTTCAAAACGCGGTACATCCCATCCTGTAATATATCTTAGTTTTCCCAGAATTCACAAAGTCCCTTAGAGAAACAGTACCAGTACTCACAAAAAAGTAAAAAAAATATTTAAAAATAGATCTGGTCATTTTGTCCGGATTTACAAAAAGGATTACAATAATAGGATGGAATACCTTCAAAACGCGGTATATCCCATCCTGTAATCTATTTTAGTTTTCCCAGAATTCACAAAATACTCACAAAAAAGTAAAAAAATATTTAAAAATAGGTCTAGTCATTTTGTCCGGATTTTCAAAGAGGATTACAAATATAGGATGGGATACCTTCAAAACGCGGTACATCCCATCCTGTAATATATCTTAGCTTTCCCAGAATTCACAAAATCCATCAGAGAAACAGTACCAGTACTCACAAAAAAAAGGAAAAAAAATATTTAAAAATAGATCTGGTCATTTTCTCCGGATTTTCAAAAAGGATTACAAAAATAGGATGGAATACCTTCCAAACGCAGTATATCCCATCCTGTAATCTATCTTGGTTTTCCCAGAATTCACAAAATCCCTCAGAGAAACAGTACCAGTACTCACAAAAAAAGTAACAAAATATTTAAAAATAGATCGTGATCCTGCAACCAAGCGCAGGATTTCAATATTTTGAAAAAGCATATTAACTCGATAAAAAATAGTTTCTTTCGAAGAGTTGGTCAACAACCAGAAAGAATAGGACACAAGGAATAGGACACGATTATCCGGAACTTCAAAAAGGATTCCGCTACAAGAAAGAAATCGATAGAATACTTTCAAGAGAGACTTCGAAGGCTGGACGGAGAATTTGCAGAATTCGAATCCAACGATAATACAATTCGTCGGATGGAAAACATTCAGCTGGACCACAGGTATTTCGCTGATGACTATTACAACGCAATTATGAAGGCCGTCGAACAATACAGAGAGTTATTCGAATCATCTATGCTGAAGATTTCACAGTCTTCAGCCACAACCCAAGGCTCACTCCCACAACAAGACCAAGCCGCATGTTCAAACGTGACATCAGCGGACACCGATAAGCTGTTGAAGCTTATTCGTAGACAAGCAGCAATAATGGCATCTCTTGAACGTTTATTAAAAACAGATTTAACAAATCAGGACGTGCCAATCGCCACAAAGTTATGGCAAAACATTGAAGACCTCCATCTCCAAATATCTGAAATTAGTGATGAACCTGGCAAGCAAGGTTACAAGATGGAGCAATTTATCAAGTTAGAAAATGATGTACGAAAAGCATTAAGAACCGTTAACAACTATATAACTACTCAACCGATTTCTGGACATAATAATAGTCAGCCCGATTCAATTCCAATACCTAAAATAACATTACCAAAATTTGACGGCAATTATTTAAAGTGGCAAGAATTCCACGACTTATTTTCTTCACTGGTAATAGGCCAATCAATTCCAAAGGTTAAAAAAATCTGGTATCTAAAAACTCATTTAGTGGGAGAAGCTGCAAATCGAATAAAACACTTCACTGCCACTGGGGAAAATTTCGATGCTGCGTGGTCAACTATAATAAATCGCTACCACAACAAGAGGCTATTAGTTAGCAAATTAATTCAAGAACTGGTAGATATACCAAACAAAATGCCAAACGATACTTATAAGGGCCTACATGACAAAACAAAGGAGTGTCTATTAGCACTTCAAAATCTTGGTATCGACACATCAACGTGGGATCCTTTGGTGATCCATTTGCTTCTTAAACGATTGTATCAGGTCACACGACTACGTTACGAACAATCTCTCGTACAGCCACGAGAAGTGCCAACTATCAAAGACTTTCTAAATTTTTTGGAGAAAAATTTTCAATCAGTGGAAGCAATAACTGATAAAGACAAACCTTCAACTGCGAAGTCAAGGGTGTGCACTTCCATCACAGCAGAAGGCCAACGCAGCGACTCCTGTATTATGTGCAAGAAAGCTGGGCACCCATTATTCATAGTAAAGGGTTCCTCCAGCTGTCACCCGCAGCTCGACTGCAGTTCATTCAAAAACAAAAATACTGCGTTAATTGTTTAAAGCCTGGTCACATAGCAAAAAACTGTATGAGAAGAAACTGCACAATGTGCGCCAAAAAACACAATACACTTCTACATCTGGATCAGTCAACTCTGACTGTCAACAATCTAGAATCAACCAAAAATATATCACAAGTACAGATAACTAAGGAGTGTTCATCAACAGACAAGGTGGGTTTTCCGATTAATCAGGAAGCCACATCACTTGCTACATCTAAGCACTCCAATACCAATAACTACGTACTTCTTAGTACGGCAATGATCCTGGTTAGATCGAACGAAAAGGAAGTACGATGCAGAGCACTTCTCGATTCGGGATCACAACTCAACCTTGTCAGCGAACGATTAGTGAGACGTCTCGGAATCTCACCCAAACCAGCTTCAATATCTATAAGCAGTATTGGATCAAACAGCACTAGAGTTCAACATCGAGTAAACATCGCCTTACAGTCCCGAATTGGCAACTTCAATACTCGGGTGGAGGCAGCAGTCCTCCCACACATAATTTCACCTCAGCCATCGCAATTTATCAATATTGACCATTGGTCAATTCCCAAAAATATTTTGCTAGCTGATCCAGAGTTTAATCGGCCAGACAAAATAGATATTTTATTGGGTGCAGAGTTTTATCATCAATAACTACGAGAAGGACAGATTCAACTAGCAAATGATTTGCCTACTTTACAAAACACTGTATTCGGATGGGTCATATCCGGAAAAATTGGCGGATATGAGTCACCTACAAAGTCATGTGTAGTATGTACCGGCGACGAAGACACTTTGGAAGAAGTCATTGCTCAACTCTGGGAAATTGAAACCATAAAATCAGCTGACAAAGGAATGTCGACCTCAGAGAAACAGTGCGAAGACCACTTCACACAAACCCACACAATCGAAAAAAAATGGGAGATACATGGTGAGATTGCCATTCTGCACCGATCCCAACACAATAGGAGATTCACACGAAATCGCATTCAACAGATTTCTGGCATTAGAAAGACGACTAGCAAAGGCTCCAGAAGTCAAAACACAATACGTAACCTTCATGAAAGAATATGAAGCATTGGGTCATATGACTCAAATAAACATAAATACCGCATCAATGCCAAAATACTTCATTCCACACCACTGCGTTCTTAAGCCTGATAGTCTAACAACCAAATTACGTGTCGTTTTCGATGCCTCTGCAAAAACGGCTGGTGGTTTATCTCTGAACGATTCAATGTTCATAGGCCCGACAGTTCAAAGTGAACTATTTTCGATCTTACTTCGTTTCCGAATGCCACGCTTCGTCTTTGCAACAGATATTGAAAAGATGTATCGTCAAATAGTAATACACCCAGACGATAGAAAATTCCAAATCATTATATGGAGAGAAGACCCAACCATGGCAGTAAAATATTATCAACTGAATACTGTTACCTATAGAACACGTGCTGCCCCATATTTGGCAACGAAATGTTTGGAGACGATAGCAAAAAGGAACATGACACGATATCCATGTGGATCTAAATTTTTGCTTGAAAACTTCTACGTGGATGATGGGATAGGTGGAGATGACAGCTTAAACACAGCCATAGCGATCCAAAAGGATTTAAATCACATACTTTAAACTACAAAAATGGACTGCAAACCACCCTCAGCTACTTCAAAACGCTGGGCAGCAGCAAAAAGAAGTTAATTTTGATTTCAATAGTGAAAATAACCATACGGTAAAAACATTAGGCTTATCATGGATGCCGAAACGTGACAAATTTTGTGTTAAGGTAGTACTCAAGGAAATGCAGGAAGTCACCAAGCGTACAGTTAGCTCAGATTTAGCCAGACTATTTGATCCGTTAGGATTACTTTCACCAATTGTAGTCTCTGCTAAAATATTTATTCAAGAACTTTGGCAAACGAAATTTGACTGGGATGATGCATTACCAACAAATCTTCATACAAGGTGGGCGACATACCGTAATGAATTAGAACAGTTGAACAATCTAGAAATTCCACGACATATCTTTGAAGGAAATATCTCATCAAATACACAAATTCATGCCTTTGCTGATGCATCAGAAAAAGCATATGGTGCAGCTATTTACATAAGATCAGTTATCAAAAACGATCAAGTAATGATGAGACTACTCTGCGCCAAATCACGGGTAGCACCATTAAAACGCCAGACCCTGCCACGTCTCGAACTTTGCGCAGCCCTATTATGCGCTCAACTAACAGTGAGGGTAAAGAGGGATTTGAAACTCGAGAATACGCTCACATATCTATGGACTGACTCAGAAATCGTTCTAGCTTGGATAAATTCGGAATCATCATCCTACCATACATTTGTGGCTAATCGAATCGCTGCCATACAGGAATTGTCCATCGCTGAACAGTGGAGACATGTTAAATCAAAACAAAACCCGGCGGATATTATATCACGAGGCCTCTCCCCATCAAAACTAGCAACATGCACTCTATAGTTCTACGGACCAATGTTTCTACACGGAAAAAAGAAATTTGGCCTGAAATATACTCAAAGGCCCGTGTTATAAGCGACGATACCGACATGGAACTGAAAAAGGTATCTGCAGTCACTACATCAACTAACACTCCAAGTGACACCTCAGATGTAATTTACCAAATACGACATAACGGGTCTTTCAGAACACTACAACGGGTGGTAGGTTACATGCTCAGATTTATCAACAAGGCGAGAAGACGCACAAAACAATACGAATTAATGCTATCAGATCAAGAACTAGAAAACGCTTTGATGGTTATCGTTCAGACAATGCAAAAATCAGACTTCGATGAAGATTTGAAAAGTTTAGTAATATATAAGGAAGTGAGTAAAAACAGTCCATATAAGAATCTTGCTCCGTTTATGGATACTAACGGTATTATAAGAGTCGGAGGCCGGTTACAGTCATCATCACTCCCATATGACGCCACACACCCAATGCTAATTCCATACAATGATCCGATATCGAAAGTACTTCTGCAAGAAGTGCACGAACAAAATCGGCACTGTGGGCCACAAGCACTTTTAGCGCATATGAGGCAAAGATATTGGCAAGTCAAGGGAAAGTCAGCAGCTCGATCAATTGTGAAACATTGCGTAAAATGTACTCGAGCCAAACCACAATTACTTAATCAAATCATGGGTAACTTGCCAACTACAAGAGTCACCCCAGCTAGAGCGTTCATAAATTCCGGTGTTGATTTTTGTGGACCTTTCTGGATTCATCACAAAATAAGAGGAAAACGTCCACATAAGGCCTACGTAGCAGTGTTTTGTTGTTTTGCAACCAAGGCGGTACACTTGGAATTAGTCAGCGATTTAACAACAGAAGCTTTTATAGGTGCATTAAAACGGTTTATTAGCAGAAGAGGTCATTGTAAAAATATGTACTGTGACAACGCAACAAACTTCGTTGGTGCAAAAAATCAGCTTAATGAACTGTCCGACGCAATTTATACAAACGCAGCTCACAATAACATCACTAAAGAATGTACATCTAAAGGAATCATCTTTCATTTCATACCACCTAGAGCACCTCATTTCGGTGGGCTTTGGGAAGCCGCGGTTAAGTCAGCAAAACATCTTCTAGTTAGAAGTACTGCTACAGCATCATTGACGTATGAAGAGCTTGAGACTGTAATAATAGAGATCGAAGGCATTCTTAATTCTCGACCAATAAGTCCAATGTCAGACAATCCAAATGACTTGTCTGCCTTAACCCCAGGTCACTTTCTCATTGGAGAACCACTCAATGCTCAAGTCGACGTAAGTGCCACAGAAAAAAGAATAAATTTATTGACCAGGTGGAAATTGGTAACACATTTGAAACTTGAATTTTGGAGGCGATGGTCACGAGAATACCTATGCGAACTCCAATATCGACACAAGTGGAAGATACATAAAAATAACATTAAATCTGGGGATATGGTCATAGTAAAAGAAGATAATACAGCTCCTTTAAAGTGGCCATTGGGGAGAGTTATAAAAGTACATTACGGAGATGATGGCTTGGTCCGAGTGGTTGACATCAAAACGTCAAACGGCATTTTCAGAAGAGCTATTACTCGCTTAGCAGCATTGCCAATCGACAATACGGAACCTAATGAAATAGTTCACCAGAAAGACTCCAACGATCCGACTAGTTTATAACATGAGATCTCTAAAGGTCATCGAGTTGACGAATCTCTTACAACTCAACATGAGCAAATTAAAATACCTAAGAAAAAGAGACGGACTTCTCTAAACACTAGTATTTTCAACGTCATGGTTTCTCTTTTCCTAATACCATTAATATTAGGAGCACAAATACACAATAAACGGTTTGGAAGTCATTTGGGCATACATTTTGAAGGAATCGGTTCAGCGGCAATTTCATCCACAGAATGGCAACTGGTGATATATTACGATTTAAAAGAGTTTTGGTCTGAAGCCGCATTATTCGCAGAAGGGACAAGGACATTAGACCACTTATGTAAAGATATGCTAGATAAATCAACATGTACAAACCTAGTAAAATATTTTGAGCACACGGAAGCTGAACTATCCATAGACAGCACTTTACTCTCAGGAAGAATACATAAGAGGGCAGCACTAGACCTGGTTGGGAATATCGCACATTCACTATTTGGAGTATTGGATTCTGAATATGCGAACGAAATGGCACATACAATTTCACAAGTCAAGGAAAATGAAGAACATTTGTTGAATCTTTTAAAAAATCAGACGTCAATCATAGATTCAACAATTAACATTATGAAGGCCGACCAAGAAGCAGTGAAGAAGAAGTTTGACCAAATTGATCTCCAAATAGCAGAAGTGCACAACATGATACGGGATAATAGAGAAGAGTATCATCAAGAAAGAATTTACCGTATTTTTTCGTCACTATGTATCCAGTTAAGTATTACGGCAGCAAATTTGCAGCGTACACAGTCGTCAATACTTGATATTTTGACAAACACTCACCACGGCATCATAAGTCCATTATTATTAACTCCTCACCAATTACAGCAAGAAGTAAAAAAATTAAATTTCATTTACCTGAATCGCTATAATTACCTGTGAAAAATGAAGATACTTTACAACTAAACAAACTAATGAGGATAAAGGGAGGACTTACCGCAAACACAGTAATTTTCAGTATTACATTACCACTAATAGAACGCGATCGATTTGAAATATTTAACATTATTCCAGTGCCAAATTGGATCAACAAAACCCTTGTTTCAATAAAGCCGTGTGCAGCTCTTCTGATCATCAACATTGTTCGAAATCAGTATTTTACGATTAGTAACACTGACTTCAAATCATGCTCACTTCTTACAGAAGATATGTATCTCTGCTCCAAAGGTCAAGTAAGATATGAACAGGGTTCATCAACATGTTCTTGCGAAATAAATTTATTTTATAACAAAACTCATTCAGATTGCCCAGTACAGCAAATAAAAGACATTCCCGCTTGGATACCTCTCCACCATAAAAACAAATGGATCTACGCAGTTGCAGGTACATCTCATGCGACGGCAGTATGCAAGCAAGAAATTACACAAATAACACTTGACGGATCTGGTTTGCTTGCTTTGGAACCAGAGTGCATCCTTAAATATAAATTCATGACGATGCAGGCACAGCAAGCAATTTCTACTTCACTTACGACTTCATACACTAATCTTTGGGAACCAAGCGAACAGAGCCACAGGGAGCATTTGAAACCATTGATGAATGAAATACATATAAGCGAGTATGTATCACAAGTTAAAAATTTAACAACTCTACAAACCTCATTAGCTGCACAAGAAATACTGAAACTACCAAACAAACTTGAAACTAACAATTACCATCACATGGCAATTGGTTACACAGCATCGATCATCACGCTCTGCATTTCAATTTACTTACTACTCAAACGAAAATCCAATCAACAACTGGCTAACTCAGCTCCAACTCCAGCACCTCGTATACAGAAAACAGATACTGACTTCACCGTACACATATAAGAACCAACACAGCCTCTTTTCATACTACAAGGAATGCCAGCTCAGCACATTAACAAATCTTATTGTCTTAGGTCTTACTATGCTATTGTAACTTTATTTTAAGTTTTTTTTAGTTTCTTTTTTTTTGAGCTTCACTCAACGCGGGGAGCATGTTCACACAAATTGTTAATTTTGTAATTTTTATGTTTTGTTGCTCAATCGCTTGCAATGTATAAAATTAGGTCATTCATAGAATTTATTTATTGTAACATAATACTTTGTTTAAGTAATGATTTTATTCTTTGTTGTTCATTTGCATTTAATATTTTAGTTTGTTCTATGTCAATAACCGCATAAACAGTCAAGTTAGCAATTTATTTCCTCAACATACATGAATATATGTCATTGTTAAATTAGCAGTTTAATACAATTTTATTTCCTAGTAGATAAGCACTTTTACTTTAATTGTTTTAATATAAAAGAAAGTAAAATAAAGTTTATGATTGAGTTCTTTTTAAGACAGAAACATTAATAGTTTTATTAAGAGCTCTACCTCTAGGTTACAAGTGCTTAAGAGGAAAATAAAAACCAACTAATTCTTCAGGCTACACGTGCTTACAAGCAAACCACATACCATTACAAACACCATTTTTCTGCGGATTTTCAAAAAGGATTACAAAAATAGGATGGAATACATTCAAAACGCGGTATATCCCATCTTGTAATCTATCTTAGTTTTCCCAGAATTCACAAAAATCCCTCAGAGAAACAATACCAGTACTCACAAAAAAGGAAAAATATTTAAAAATAGATCTGGTCATTTTCTCCGGATTTTCAAAAAGGATTACAAAAATAGGATGGAATACCTTCAAAACGCGGTATATCCCATCCTGTAATCTATCTTAGTTTTCCCAGAATTCACAAAATACTCACAAAAAAGTAAAAAAATATTTAAAAATAGATCTAGTCATTTTGTCCGGATTTTTAAAGAGGATTACAAATATAGGATGGAATACCTTCAAAACGCGGTACATCCCATCCTGTAATACATCTTAGCTTTCCCAGAATTCACAAAATCCATCAGAGAAACAGTACCAGTACTCACAAAAAAAGGAAAAAAATATTTAAAAATGGATCTGGTCATTTTCTCCGGATTTTCAAAAAGGTTTACAAAAATAGGATGGAATACCTTCCAAACGCAGTATATCCCATCCTGTAATCTATCTTGGTTTTCCCAGAATTCACAAAATCCCTCAGAGAAACAGTACCAGTACTCACAAAAAAAGTAAAAAAATATTTAAAAATAGATCGTGATCCTGCAACCAAGCGCAGGATTTCAATATTTTGAAAAAGTATATTCACTCGATAAAAAATGGTTTCTTTCGAAGAGTTGGTCAACAACCAGAAAGAAATAGGAGACCGGATTGAAACGATTATCCGGAACTTCAAAAAGGATTCCGCTACAAGAAAGAATTCGATAGAATATTTTCAAGAGAGACTTCGAAGGCTGGGCGGAGAATTTGCAGAATTCGAATCCAACGATAATACAATTCGTCGGATGGAAAACATTCAGCTGGACCACAGGTATTTCGCTGATGACTATTACAACGCAATTATGAAGGCCGTCGAACAATACAGAGAGTTATTCGAATCATCTATGCTGAAGATTTCACAGTCTTCAGCCACAACCCAAGGCTCACTCCCACAACAAGACCAAGCCGCATGTTCAAACGTGACATCAGCGGACACCGATAAGCTGTTGAAGCTTATTCGTAGACAAGCAGCAATAATGGCATCTCTTGAACGTTTATTAAAAACAGATTTAACAAATCAGGACGTGCCAATCGCCACAAAGTTATGGCAAAACATTGAAGACCTCCATCTCCAAATATCTGAAATTAGTGATGAACCTGGCAAGCAAGGTTACAAGATGGAGCAATTTATCAAGTTAGAAAATGATGTACGAAAAGCATTAAGAACCGTTAACAACTATATAACTACTCAACCGATTTCTGGACATAATAATAGTCAGCCCGATTCAATTCCAATACCTAAAATAACATTACCAAAATTTGACGGCAATTATTTAAAGTGGCAAGAATTCCACGACTTATTTTCTTCACTGGTAATAGGCCAATCAATTCCAAAGGTTCAAAAAATCTGGTATCTAAAAACTCATTTAGTGGGAGAAGCTGCAAATCGAATAAAACACTTCACTGCCACTGGGGAAAATTTCGATGCTGCGTGGTCAACTATAATAAATCGCTACCACAACAAGAGGCTATTAGTTAGCAAATTAATTCAAGAACTGGTAGATATACCAAACAAAATGCCAAACGATACTTATAAGGGGCTACATGACAAAACAAAGGAGTGTCTATTAGCACTTCAAAATCTTGGTATCGACACATCAACGTGGGATCCTTTGGTGATCCATTTGCTTCTTAAACGATTGTATCAGGTCACACGACTACATTACGAACAATCTCTCGTACAGCCACGAGAAGTGCCAACTATCAAAGACTTTCTAAATTTTTTGGAGAAAAATTTTCAATCAGTGGAAGCAATAACTGATAAAGACAAACCTTCAACTGCGAAGTCAAGGGTGTGCACTTCCATCACAGCAGAAGGCCAACGCAGCGACTCCTGTATTATGTGCAAGAAAGCTGGGCACCCATTATTCATATGTAAAGGGTTCCTCCAGCTGTCACCCGCAGCTCGACTGCAGTTCATTCAAAAACAAAAATACTGCGTTAATTGTTTAAAGCCTGGTCACATAGCAAAAAACTGTATGAGAAGAAACTGCACAATGTGCGCCAAAAAACACAATACACTTCTACATCTGGATCAGTCAACTCTGACTGTCAACAATCTAGAATCAACCAAAAATATATCACAAGTACAGATAACTAAGGAGTGTTCATCAACAGACAAGGTTGGTTTTCCGATTAATCAGGAAGCCACATCACTTGCTACATCTAAACACTCCAATACCAATAACTACGTACTTCTTAGTACGGCAATGATCCTGGTTAGATCGAACGAAAAGGAAGTACGATGCAGAGCACTTCTCGATTCGGGATCACAACTCAACCTTGTCAGCGAACGATTAGTGAGACGTCTCGGAATCTCACCCAAACCAGCTTCAATATCTATAAGCAGTATTGGATCAAACAGCACTAGACTTCAACATCGAGTAAACATCGCCTTACAGTCCCGAATTGGCAACTTCAATACTCGGGTGGAGGCAGCAGTCCTCCCACACATAATTTCACCTCAGCCATCGCAATTTATCAATATTGACCATTGGTCAATTCCCAAAAATATTTTGCTAGCTGATCCAGAGTTTAATCGGCCAGACAAAATAGATATTTTATTGGGTGCAGAGTTTTATCATCAATAACTACGAGAAGGACAGATTCAACTAGCAAATGATTTGCCTACTTTACAAAACACTGTATTCGGATGGGTCATATCCGGAAATATTGGCGGATATGAGTCACCTACAAAGTCATGTGTAGTATGTACCGGCGACGAAGACACTTTGGAAGAAGTCATTGCTCAACTCTGGGAAATTGAAACCATAAAATCAGCTGACAAAGGAATGTCGACCTCAGAGAAACAGTGCGAAGACCACTTCACACAAACCCACACAATCGAAAAAAAATGGGAGATACATGGTGAGATTGCCATTCTGCACCGATCCCAACACAATAGGAGATTCACACGAAATCGCATTCAACAGATTTCTGGCATTAGAAAGACGACTAGCAAAGGCTCCAGAAGTCAAAACACAATACGTAACCTTCATGAAAGAATATGAAGCATTGGGTCATATGACTCAAATAAACATAAATACCGCATCAATGCCAAAATACTTCATTCCACACCACTGCGTTCTTAAGCCTGATAGTCTAACAACCAAATTACGTGTCGTTTTCGATGCCTCTGCAAAAACGGCTGGTGGTTTATCTCTGAACGATTCAATGTTCATAGGCCCGACAGTTCAAAGTGAACTATTTTCCATCTTACTTCGTTTCCGAATGCCACGCTTCGTCTTTGCAACAGATATTGAAAAGATGTATCGTCAAATAGTAATACACCCAGACGATAGAAAATTCCAAATCATTATATGGAGAGAAGACCCAACCATGGCAGTAAAATATTATCAACTGAATACTGTTACCTATAGAACACGTGCTGCCCCATATTTGGCAACGAAATGTTTGGAGACGATAGCAAAAAGGAACATGACACGATATCCATGTGGATCTAAATTTTTGCTTGAAAACTTCTACGTGGATGATGGGATAGGTGGAGATGACAGCTTAAACACAGCCATAGCGATCCAAAAGGATTTAAATCACATACTTTAAACTACAAAAATGGACTGCAAACCACCCTCAGCTACTTCAAAACGCTGGGCAGCAGCAAAAAGAAGTTAATTTTGATTTCAATAGTGAAAATAACCATACGGTAAAAACATTAGGCTTATCATGGATGCCGAAACGTGACAAATTTTGTGTTAAGGCAGTACTCAAGGAAATGCAGGAAGTCACCAAGCGTACAGTTAGCTCAGATTTAGCCAGACTATTTGATCCGTTAGGATTACTTTCACCAATTGTAGTCTCTGCTAAAATATTTATTCAAGAACTTTGGCAAACGAAATTTGACTGGGATGATGCATTACCAACAAATCTTCATACAAGGTGGGCGACATACCGTAATGAATTAGAACAGTTGAACAATCTAGAAATTCCACGACATATCTTTGAAGGAAATATCTCATCAAATACACAAATTCATGCCTTTGCTGATGCATCAGAAAAAGCATATGGTGCAGCTATTTACATAAGATCAGTTATCAAAAACGATCAAGTAATGATGAGACTACTCTGCGCCAAATCACGGGTAGCACCATTAAAACGCCAGACCCTGCCACGTCTCGAACTTTGCGCAGCCCTATTATGCGCTCAACTAACAGTGAGGGTAAAGAGGGATTTGAAACTCGAGAATACGCTCACATATCTATGGACTGACTCAGAAATCGTTCTAGCTTGGATAAATTCGGAATCATCATCCTACCATACATTTGTGGCTAATCGAATCGCTGCCATACAGGAATTGTCCATCGCTGAACAGTGGAGACATGTTAAATCAAAAGAAAACCCGGCGGATATTATATCACGAGGCCTCTCCCCATCAAAACTAGCAACATGCACTCTATAGTTCTACGGACCAATGTTTCTACACGGACAAAAAGAAATTTGGCCTGAAATATACTCAAAGGCCCGTGTTATAAGCGACGATACCGACATGGAACTGAAAAAGGTATCTGCAGTCACTACATCAACTAACACTCCAAGTGACACCTCAGATGTAATTTACCAAATACGACATAACGGGTCTTTCAGAACACTACAACGGGTGGTAGGTTACACGCTCAGATTTATCAACAAGGCGAGAAGACGCACAAAACAATACGAATTAATGCTATCAGATCAAGAACTAGAAAACGCTTTGATGGTTATCGTTCAGACAATGCAAAAATCAGACTTCGATGAAGATTTGAAAAGTTTAGTAATATATAAGGAAGTGAGTAAAAACAGTCCATATAAGAATCTTGCTCCGTTTATAAGAGTCGGAGGCCGGTTACAGTCATCATCACTCCCATATGACGCCACACACCCAATGCTAATTCCATACAATGATCCGATATCGAAAGTACTTCTGCAAGAAGTGCACGAACAAAATCGGCACTGTGGGCCACAAGCACTTTTAGCGCATATGAGGCAAAGATATTGGCAAGTCAAGGGAAAGTCAGCAGCTCGATCAATTGTGAAACATTGCGTAAAATGTACTCGAGCCAAACCACAATTACTTAATCAAATCATGGGTAACTTGCCAACTAC